>VYZV01012730.1:228442-247579 GCA_013401275.1 Pandion haliaetus | reverse complement strand
GTTTGTCAATTGTGAGTTGTTTTTTCCCTATAAAATAAATAATGGAAAATGTGCATAGATCCTTAACTCAGTCCTTCTTCCTTATGAGTGTGCCAGAGCCTACTGGGCTGTGCATCAGAAGATTATAATTAGATATTTGATCTTTTCTTTTCCCCTAAATACTTTAAGCATGTGAAAGAAGACACATAGTGCCCAGATCTCTTTTTAATTTAGTCTTGTTTGTGATGAAGTTTATTTGTGACTTCTGACAAAATTGCTGTAAGTGCTTCCTTCTATTCACCAAGCTCCTTCCTGTATCACACTTCCTATTTACATTTGCTAATGCTGTTCACCCCAGTGCACAAATATCCAATAGTCAATTTATGCTGATGACGATGATCTCTCTACTCTTGCACCCACTGATCATTTGAGAATTCCACTTCAGAAAATGCAGTCACATAATAAATGGCCAGGATAACAAAGCAGAAACAGCAATATGAGAGAAAGAGATGAAGAAAGACTTTGCTAAGTAAAGTCATACAGGAAAAATATATACAATAGCTTAAGCTCTATCTGTGAGTTCAGAGTATTTCCCCAAACTTGCATGGGTATTTTAACTCTTGTCCTTGTGGGTAAGGTCCTTATTCATTACCCAGAAACTTCTTTTTTCATTTTTCCCTTTCTGTCTTTCCAAATGGGCCCTTCACATCAACAAGAAAGAGATTCAAAAGTGTATATGCCTCTTATGCAAATTGGGATGTGTCTTTATTGTAGCCTTTTACTGGAAAAAAATACATGTATCAGAGTTATGAGGAAGTACAGTTGTAGCTTTGCCATCAAAACTATGCTTTCATCTGTGTGACTTTTTCACTCAAGATGCATCGTATATGGGAGCAGAAAGGGAAGCTTTACTATTTTGCCTGAACATCTGTATCCACAGTAGGTGAATTTTGCTCATATGGCAGCGTTCCTGTGCAGGCATGATTTCTATTATAAATTGTTAGTTTTAAATATTCACTTTAAAAAGCAGAAATAAATATTCACTTTAAAAAGCAGAAAGGGCTGTTTCCAGAAGAGCTATTGCTCTCACCCCCGCCAACAAATTCTTCAAAAAAGCAGCCTTTTTTTCAAATCTACAAACTAAAACAGATTTCTATACTTGTTTCAGCTCTTGTTTTTGTACAACATACTGTTCATCTGTTATCACAGGTTTATAGTCTGTTTTACTGATCTAGAAAAAATCCTGATAATATATAAATACCTT
This sequence comes from Pandion haliaetus, assembly GCA_013401275.1. Lineage (NCBI taxonomy): Eukaryota > Metazoa > Chordata > Aves > Accipitriformes > Pandionidae > Pandion > Pandion haliaetus. The sequence continues at coordinate 246,336 of VYZV01012730.1, read as the reverse complement.
TGGTAGTAACAAAAGGAGACAACTCTGTCCCTTCAGCGTGAATGCAAACTCTTTGAGATTAATACAGGAATTCTTCTACAGAAAGGGGAAATTATTAGTGCAAGTGAAAGGGATATTTATAACTGAGTTCATACTGGTGGATGTTCTAGCACATTGTGCATGTACTACCCTCAGCACATAAGTAACCAGGTGAAATATAAAGATGTTTTATCTAAGGGGTTAGACTAGAAACAGTAATCATTCTTCCTGGCTTTTCTATTCACCTATAAACTTAGGTAAAAAAATTACATGCTCGACTGACTTCCCACAATGGGTTTGAAAACACAGGGTAAATCAGCTGAGAGTCTGTCCCAAAAATACTCTCTTTGATGTAATTGCATAGGATGCAGATTGTGTGTGGGATAAGCTCCTTGTTACAGAGCTGTAACTCCAGATCAAGACATTGTACCGTGAAATACAACAGGTCTCATGCAGTTCCACAGTCTCCTCTGGGAATGACTGCATGCAAATAAAGGGATTCTCAGATGATGATTTGGAATAGCTGTTGGAGTTCTCTTTCAAGTCCTCTTTCTCATTTCATGCTCTGTTCCTTTCATCCTCAGATTTTACAGAAAATATTCTCTCTTTTGGTTCTGTTAAGTGATCCAAACTTTAAACAGCAAATGAGAAAACCTACCATTTTAGGTTAAGATAAGCATACAAAATTGCTATATTTCAATTAGAGTAATAACCTTAAACAATGTTAAACCTCTGTAAAATGTCACAAAAGCAAAATAAGTTGGCAGAGCGAGCCATTGACACTGATGGTGCCCACAGAAAATCTCTTACAATATCATGTAAGGTTTAACAGCTCTAATTTATGCGGTCACACAGATTTTCTTTCATGCAACTTCAGGAGGGATCTTGCCATCTGAATTGTCATGTGACATTATCACCCTTTAATCAGGTTATTTCATTTTATTTGAACAGCATCAAAGAAATGCTTATGACACAGGCAGACCGGTTCAGTCAAGAAGAGGTAAGGACCTTCTTTATTCAAAATAGGAATCTATCTCCAGCTACTATTCAGCAATAAGTATTTGCCCCTCTTTAAATGCATGAATTCAGCTGAAAACCAGACTGAGAGAAGGTTGATGCCAGCTCTAGCAATTAGGAACAATTCAAAGCATCTCTTCTGAATAGCTCCATGGCTAAATCAAAGTCAGACAGATTCTTTGGACTTCCATCCAAGTGTAAGCGTGGCCTATCTCTTGCTGTTCTTTCCTATGGTGAGCTGGGCAATGAATTTACTAGAGTTCAAGTGGGTTTGGGTGGGGACTGTGATCTGGTTTCCATTTCTGTGAGAGTTATTTTATTTGAAATTTGAAATTAGTTCTGAAATGAGGTACTGACTTTGTGGTTTGTGTGAGACTGAACATGGATCCTGCTGGATTGGAGGAATTTAGAGGGACTTTAGTTTCAGAAAAGGAGATTGAGTGGAGTTGGTTTGTGGCAAGAACAGACTGGAGTGCAGACTATACTAGATTAATTGGCCAGGGCTTACCTGGATTTCAGGGAGAGCTCTTTTCAACAGGGAACTTGTTGGCATTCTAGCAGGACTGTATTAACTAGTTGTGTCCAAATTCCTATTTCAATTTTACTGAAGCTAAGGAAAAATTTTGCATAGTGGATAATGGATCAAGGCAGAAGGGAGCTGAACTGGGTTGAAAATGAAAAGCAGTTTATGTTGCTGTCCCACAGTCCTATGTTTGTAACACCTATCTCCTGTTTGCTTGGCAGATCAAGCAGATGTTTGCTGCTTTCCCTCCAGATGTCTCTGGTAATCTTGACTATAAGAACCTCTGTTACGTTATCACCCATGGTGAGGAGAAAGACTAAGAGGAAAGACATGAGCTTCTCCTGTGATGATGCACCAAGTTATTTCTTAATGTTTTTGTGTGCAAGACAAAGGGCTAAACATTCAGTATGTGAAGTCATGTGGTCATCAGAAGAGAACCAATAAAACAATTGAAATTAGATTAAAGTTATTTAATGCTCCTGTTTTTATACAAGATGAAAATACCAATTTTGTGAGTTTTTTCCCATCCTTTTTTTTTTCTGTCAGTGGTTTGAAATGGAATTTTCTTGATGAACTGGTGCTTTCGTGATTTATTGACAATCCTAATGTTCACCAGATGGTCCGCTGGGCACTGCAGTGTTGCTTAACCTCTTGTCTTTTATACATAAGTTCCATGTATTAATTGAGAAATCTAACTTACTGGACTAGGAAGAGTATTTGGTAAATAGAATTCTGTTCCATTTCACAGCCCCTAGCAATGAAAGTGTAAATAAAACAATCTTAAGCTCTTGTGAATATGCAATACGCCCTCTCTGTCTCAGTGATGTGGCCAGTTTCATAAGCTACTTAAGTCATTTGCTTTGGTGCAGAAGAACAGAAATAGTGGAATAGTGGCTACTTTTCTCAGTAAAATTTACCTAGGCACACTTAGAAACCAGTAATAACAAAATTCCCCTTTCAGAGGTACCTTTCTTATGTGTAGGAGGTTGTCCATGAAATAATAAAAACACCTAATCTTTCACCCATTGGCCATTAGCCTTGTTTTACAGGTGAGGCACACACTGGAAGGATATGTTTTGCCAAAGATTGTCGAAAGTCTAGGGACAAAGACAAGAAATGAACTCAGGAACTGTAGCCCAGGGTTACACATGAAAGCAGACTACCTCTCACTTTTATAATCCAAAATCAGTGTAGTTTCTGAAATGGGCTACAGTTTCTCGTATTTGGACTTCTAGGAACTGGACATATTTTGCCTATGTGGAATATTACATGACTACTTCCTGCGTGGGAGTCAAAGGATGTTGCAGCCAAAGTAAAACAAGCTTCTGCTGTTTTAGCAACTAATGGAAATGGTTTCCTTTTGCATCAGTGTTGTTGGCTCCACAGTTCCACAGACATTGAAAGGAAGTAACAAGCCACTTATATTCCATTTCCATCTTAGTCTTTGTAGAAAAGAGAACTTGAGGGTAAGGTGTCAAATTCTGCCCTCATCAGGAGGGGCAGAAATTACATGAAAAAGCTTCAGCATCTTCATGACTCAGGGATGTTACATTCATCCCCACCTGTATTTTTTGTTGTTCCAGCAAAACCCTGCACTCTGTGCACTTCAGTAATATAGAACAATTGGAATGAGAAGGCTCTTAGCAGACACAAAGTTGATATAATAATTCTCATCCCTTGCCCCTATGACCAGAAGCACTGTGCATATTCCTGTAACAGCAATGTTTTCCTAGTATAAGTAGGCAATTCCCAATTTTATCTACCAGTAGTTATCTCTCTTAAAAATATTAGTGGACACAGCTAGAAGCAAAACTCAGCCCTTTCTTGCATGAATCTTGCTGAAGATATGGAGAGGGCTTTAACGCTTCTTGTCATATGTTCCTGTAACATTTGAAACAATTGCATGGTCACCCAGACCCATCCCTCCCAACAAGGTGTGGAGCTTGACTGGGCTTTGGTGACTAGTAAAACTTTATGCAATGCAAGAGTCTACATGACATCTTCTTCCACCTCATGGCTTATTCACCACAAGCTGACCTTTCCTGTACTAGGAAACAAGCTCTGTTTCACACGATGGCTCTTTTCTCCCCAGAATGTGTTTTTCTTCATAGGTGTATGACCGCTGGTTATGGGATGCGGTTGTAGATAGGCAATGGGAGGTCATGGAGGTAGAAGATTTTCGGTGGCATAGTAGAAGCAATGATTTATGAGCTTCTGCTTTAGGCTCTTATGCAGACCCAAACAAGTGACAGCACTTCTCAGCAAGGAAAGGAGATGCTTATGGGAGAGGGCTGCAAAATGGATGTTTCATTTACAAACTTCATTTGGAAATTTCTTGAGTGGTAGGTCCAGTACCTGCTCTTGTATGGTGCAAACACACATGCAAAGTTTAATACTACCTTGTGTGAGCTCCACAAAATCACATACCCAACCAAATGAGTACTGACTGCTCCACTAATATGAGCTGAAGTCACTCAGGCATCAGATGTCAGATGGCGCTTATGGTTTTTGCACTGTTTAAAGATTTCAGAATGAGACTGAAGACTAGATAAAGTGGCATACAGGCTTACCTTTGGCCTTCAGTCTAGAGAGGTTTATTTTTCTTCATGCAAGGCGGTAGGCAAAAACTTTGAGGATAATGCCTTTGAAAGACGAGGTCACATTTTTCCATCAAAGCACACACAGTTTTTGATGGGTCCTTTTTCATCTGTTACTGCCTAGTTACATGACTTCTTCAAGTGCAACTCTGTGGCATCTTAGGCTGATGGAAGTCTGGTCTGAGCAGTTCCACATTCTCCCCTTCCCCTTGCTGCACCCCCTCCCTCCCTCAGGTCAGCACGAGAGCTCATACACACACATCAGGTGCTGACTAAGAAGAAACCTCCCTGCTCTTCAGTCACATCAGCTCCCTAAATTTTCTTGCCTGTCTGCAACTGTCAGGGCCCTGAGTGCACTAACAGGCTTTAATGGCCTTGACAAGTCTCACCCATCCACCCACACCTGCTGTCTGTGGGCCCAGGAGCCCCTTTTAAGCTCAGCCCAGGGCCTTCAAACCTTTCTTGAGCTACACTCTTGGACCTATACTACTCCTTAGGCCTTCCATATCACTGTGGACCTGCCTAGCAATCACTGAACTGTGTATGACTCTAGTAACTGTCACTAGATGTAACCCTCACCTGCAGCTTCCCTTCTCAGCTTGATCTTGGACCTGCCTCATCATCATAGACTTGCCTGATAATCTGGACTCTTGAACCTGACTACCATCTTTGGGCTTGCCTTACTTGGATATTGGTGAGGCCACTTTCCTGCTGCCCATGTTACCATGCCCTGCTGCAGGCTCCCTGTTCCTTAGGGAGCAGCTTCTCCCTAACAGCTGCAGATGGAGCAGGAGCATGGAGCTGTGGGGAGGATGGAAAATAGGACCACCTTAGTGCAGATTAGGTTGAGCTAGGCTTTGTCTAGATGAGCAATTTGAATTGGAGCAGTGCTATTTTGAAGCAAATCACTTGGTTGCTCCTACTTACCTTGAGCGACCTAGGTAGCTTTTTTGGAGGAAGCTAAACCAGAGGGTCTGCTTGAAATTCAGTCCAAATTCCTTCCAGTTCCTGATGCGGACCAAACCAGGGTGCAAGCTGTGAGGTCCTCCAGCAGGTTTGCGCACCATTTCAAGTGTAGTGCAGCAGAGACGTGCCTGTTACAGACTCCTTGAAGAGATCTTTGGATTGGGCTACACCACCAACCTTGTTGCTCATTTGGACTTCCGCACCTTAGGATCTTGGACCATTATGCAAGAGAATTTGGAGCTGTAACCCCCCCCTTCTATAAGGGGGAAGGAGAGATGTTCAGATAAATATCATGAAAATATTAAAGATTCTTAGAATAAGCCTGTATCAATCCCAATCTCCATTTTCATTTGGGGACATAGGGCTGTGCTTATGGGTTTTGGATGCAGATTCAAATAACTAAAGGGAACAAAAAGCTGAGATTAATTCCACAAAAACAGATTCTCACCAAGCATCATTAAAATGATCAGATGGGAATTGAACTTGCATGAACCCTGGCAGTTGCTCTTTAGTGTCAGCCCTTTCACAAACAATTACTATTTAGATGGGAAAAAACAAAGAAACAGTGTAGAATTGATAATGTGTTTTATTAACTCTTAAATGTTTAATCCTGTAAACCTTTCTGAAGCCTTGTGAATGGGTAGAGCAGAAAAGGCAGAAGGTTCTCATGAGTTTCCCCAGCTTGTTGTTCTGCTTGAAGGCAGGATCGTTGTTAGAATTGTTTGTCTGATCTGTCCAAACTTTCTAGGTAGCCTCAAGTCCAAAGCTAGCCTTATATTTATGCTTTTTTTTCCCCCTACCATCTAACCTAAATCCTTCTGTCTGCAAATTAAGCCAATTTCGTCCTTTGCATCCTCTTTGTAATGAACATTAGCATACTGGAAGACTCTTTAGTTTTCTTTTTTTCAACATTCTCTTTCCAACTTTTCTTCTCAGCAATCTTTTCTACACTTCTAATTCTTCTTGCTCTCTTTATGACTACCTAAACTTTGTGCATATTTTTCTTAAAACATAGTATGGCAACTTGGACACAAAATTCCAGCACCAGCCAAAATGGAATAGTTTTTTCAGGGGTTGGTTATCTGTAAAAAACCAAATCAACCAACTCCGCCTCCCTGTGATTCAGCAGCAGTGAAGGTTATGTACATTTCTAGGCAATGTGGGTAAAAGTTTATTCTAGACCTCTCTTTCTCAGTAACTGCTTGCTTCTGATCCCCCTGTAGCCTATCTATCCCAAAAACCTTCTTAGATCTGATTCCCCTCTGCCTCTGTTACCTTGGTAATGTGCCAGAATGGGTTATCTAAGGACATACCTTGAATTTTCACTGATGTTAAAAAGGTGCAGGTTCTCTTAAGTATGAGTTTTCTATGTGAAAATACAATGCCAATACTGTGTAACATTTTCATTAATGACCTGGATGATGGGACTGAGTACAATAAATCTATACTCTTCCCAGTGGCATCCATTGACAGGTTGAGAGGCAATGGGCACATTTGAAATGCAGGAAATTCCATTTAAACTTTTTCACTGTCATGGTGGTCAAATATTGGAATAGGTTGCCCAGATAGGTCATGGAGTCTCCATCGCTGTAGTTTTCCCAAACCCAACTGGATATCACCCTAGGAAACTTGCTTTCGCTGGTGCTGCTCTCAGCAGAAGTTTTGTTCTAGGCTATCTCCAGAGGTGCCTTCCAACTTCAATGAATCTGTGATGCTGTGAGGTTACATATGGCAGTGTTGTTAATACAGGCCCAAAACCACCTGCCTCTTACTGGGTTGACGTATGATCAATCTGTGCTGCACTTTGAACCGCAGATCCTTTCCTGAGGAACTACAGCCTAACCAATCACTCCCCAAATTTTACTGGTGCCTTTCTTCCAACATGTAACGATCTGCACTGATCTTTAATTCCTTCTTGTGGATTTTCTATCCCCCCCTTCAGTTTAAGGCTGTTCTGAATTCTATCCCTGTCCTCCAAATTCCACATAAGCTGCCTTAGCTTACTGTCCATCATCGACAAATTTTGTATGTGTTCTCTGTTTAGCCCTCCAAATTCTTAATATTGAACAGTATCTGACCCTAGGAGAGCCTCCTCCTCTTCCTTCTCCCTTGTCATCTTTGAAATGTCTTCTGATTTTAGCAGTGATAATTCCTGTTGGACATGGTTTTTAACTGTACTTTAGGTCACTGGTCTTTAACCTGCCTGTAGGCAACTATACAGAAAAAGTTTCCCACCGGTGGGTCTTGCTTCATTTCCCCATCAGTCTGTTTAAATTCAGGTGGTCATCAGCAAGACGTTTTCCATGAATCACAGTCAGCCATATCTCTCTAAGTCATCCTATGATAATGCTTATACCCAATGAGAATGGATTTCCCACTATGAATGGGGGGAAAACCAACATCAACAAAGCTGGTTTATATGCAAAAGCAAATCCATTTGGATTCCTACAGGCAAGCCCATGGCTTGCACCAGAAAAGACTCCAACTCCCACAGCTCTGATTACATGGCTGGGGTTCACAACTTGTGAAGGAACACTTCTGTTATGTTGATGCTGTGCAGAACTGCCTGTACAGCTGCAGCATCTGAGGTCCCTTCTCTTTCAACATACTATTATGCCCTTTTCCAAACTCAAGACTTCAGAAGGCATAAGAGGGGTTTCACATTGAAGGAGCCAGACTTTGGATCCTTGAAGCTTATGTGGGCACAGTATTTGAAAGAACAGTTTTCTGACATGCAAACCTGGAAATTGTTGTTAGAGTTATGTAACTTGGGGGATTCTCATGTGTATTGTCTTAACTTTGGCCAATTAAATCTAGTGTATATTCAAGGAGGCTTATCTCTGCAGGGCTTCTCTTCAGTGATTGAAGGGAGAGAGGTCCTTGAATAGGCATTTCAGGGCACTTAAGTTCATCTGTTCTCTGATTCTGCCTCTGCAAGCATCTGTCTGACTCCGCTGATCATAAAGCAGGGGCCTAGGAATGCTAACTCAGGTATTTAAGGTCAAGCATGGCAATACCTCCTTGAGTCCTTATCTGGGGGAATGTTACCATTTGTTAGTGTCCCTTTCAGTTTAAATGATTGCTTAATGTGCCTTTTGACCTGAAGAACATTTTTTTTTGCAAAACATACTAGCAAGCTCAGTGTTTGGTCAACTGCTTCAGCAGGGATACAGAGCTCAGAGGCTAGGCCAGGCAGGAATTCTTCATTGTAATAATTAGAAGACAGTAGCTGCCCTTTCATGGGGTAAGAGAACTTATGTACACAAGTGAAGGGAGATCCAAACAGCCAGAGGACTGAAGGAAAAAAAGTAAGGTAAGAACCATCTGAGGTCACATAGGAAGTAGGTAGAGAGTCAGGATCGGCCATGTCTTCTGTTGACCAGTATCTGTTGGTTATGTTGCCTTTCCAGATGCTGATCCTGCAAAACTGTATGTGCAAGCTGATGCCTAACGAATCTCCTGATAGGCTTGGTCAGGTATTTGCTGCAGGTGTTACAGCTTTTCACCTTTTTATTACTGGAGAGCATCAAAAAAGCCATCTCTGGAGAAGAAATGTGGTTATTTGGATAGCTGTGAATGCTACTTGCCAAGCTCAAGCAGCCAGTTTGTATATACCTGTACAGCACAGATAAACCGCATCCCACTCCACATTTGGGAAGGGAGGAAGATGGTGACTTACACAGTTGTTACTGAAAGCCTTTTGATTCCTGCTTTGTATGTGTTTTGGCCTCCTGCATGAACCTACCCACACTGTACTGAAAACTGGTGTCGCTCAGTGTGTCAGGCTCAGATGGTTCAAGAAGAAGTCACTTTACAGAAAACTGGAGAGGATGGCAGGTAACTTCACTTCTCCTACCTTGTCCTTTTAAGTTTTGGAATTGCAAGCACCACCACAGCTGTGATGCGTAGAAAGTTCATTACCAGGGAGAGCAGGGTGGGGGGGGTTCCTCTAACAGACCAGAAAGAGATAAATCTCTTTATTTTCTGGTAAGCTACTGCCTTTAAGCTATTGTATGTAAAAAGGATGCAGTTTAAATAGCAGCCAGAAAGTTATTTGTAGAACAGGAATTAGCTAGTTTCAGCAAGAGTCTCTGCCCTCCTCAACTGGACTGAAAATGTAAAGGCTGTGACAGAATTTAATGCTTGGATAAATAATACTGGTGTGAATCAAGTGCTGAAGCAGTACAAGTATCTGTATTTTGTCTGGAATTGCAAAAAGCCTTAAGGAAATATCAGTGATTTCTTTTTAAATTGGTGTTACAGTTCACCCAAGTTTGTACAAACAGCAGCATGCAGGTAATGCTGAAAAGATGGAAAAGCTTAGTTTTGTTCCTGGGTTAAACACCTAGATGCAAGTGTGCTAGCTAGAGCAGGGCAAAGCCCTGAGCCCCTCGCAGCGTGGCCGATGGCAGCACACGTGGTTCAGCCGGGCGCCAGGAGCAGAGCTTTCCCCTCAGCCATGGCCGTGCTGGTGAAACATGGTGGCTGCTGCAGCCAGGCTCCACAAATGCTGCCAGGGTTTTGCCTTCCCGTGTTGTGCTACAGCCACAAGCTGAGCATGGCTGACACCTGGAACCTTCCCACACCTGTGTGGGGCTGGGAGGGCAGCTCTGAGTGCTCCTCCAGCCCCACAGGTGTGGGGGATTAATGCTAACAGGCTCCACTCTGCCCCTCAGGAACCACTGCCACGTGAAGGACACAAGGAGAGGTTGCTGGGCTCAGTCATGGGCTGTTCTGCGTCCATGTGCAACCTGGATTTCTTGTCCCTGCTCCTGCGTGACCAATGTGGAGGTCAGGCCTCAACATGCCAAGGTCAGACAGTGTTTTTTTGCCAAGCAGCATGTTAATTAGGGTGTTTGAGGCCTCGGATCAACTGTAGGCTTGTGCCTGGGGAACCGGTTCTTTGGGGGAGGTGAGACGGGAAGGTTGTGGGGGTTTTGTTGTTTTGTTTTGTCTTACCTTGGCTGTGAATGACTTTCAGTGCCCTGTTTAGTCAGCTGTGTCTGATTATATAAAGTAACCCCCTGGCTTTTCATATAGCGTATAAAGCTTATCACCTTTTTCCAGCCACTACAACACAGTGTGCTCATTAAAGCACCCCTCAGTCACTGAAAAAACAACCGCCTGCTTTTAGTGTTAAAGATCTCCTGTGTTTTGTGCTTGCACGTATCAGGCTGGTATCGGTTAAGCCCTGGGGACCAAGGTGCTGGGCAGTGTGCTCTTACTGGCAGGGTCTGGCCAGGTTGCCTGTCCGCATACCTGGCTGATGGAGCAAACTTTTAATCTTGTTTTTTCCAGATGGCTCCCTCTAGTTATGTTTTAATGGCAAGGTAACAACAACAACAACAGTGGAGAAAAATGGAGTGCCTTGAAGCCCCTCTATCATTGATTCTCCATGTTAGAACTGGGAAAAAATAAGAGGCCTTAACCAGTTCAACTGCTGTGGGTATTTGTGGCATCTTGTTGAAGTGCTGAAGCAAGGAACAGGGTTTTGGTGCTTTGTTTGTTTGGTATTTGGTTTGGTGCTTTGTCAGTCTAGTGAGGGATGGCCCACAGGGCACTTCAGACCTCTGAAGTGAGGAACTAGGCCTGAACTGGCTCCTGAAGAAGATACCCTTTCTCTTGTGACCACTGTGTTGGTAGCCAAATTCACCAACGGATTTGGGTAACTTGAATGCATCCAGTCATTCAAAACTCTTCTGATCTAACTCATTGCTCCTTGCAAGTACCAAGGCATATTTCTTTTGCTTTGGGTTAAAAATAAAACCCTGCTGTGGGCGCAGCACAGGGTGCTCTGTGAGCAAGTGCCAGTCAGCCCTCCCTGTGCACCTGCCAGTGTGAGGTGGCCCCACGACAGCCCTGTTGGCTCCTCTTGGGCCAGAAAGGTGCAGATAGGGATTTGGGAACAACTAACAGAGAAGTGGTTGAGGTTGAAGTGGAGCTTCAGCTGCCTTTTGCAAAGACAAGAGCAGATGTTCCCAATAAAACTTTGACTCCTTAGATGTGGGTGCTTGGCTGATAACAAACAGCATGAGTGGGCCCTGTGCTATTAGACAAGTAACAAAGGCTGGTGGGGATTCTCTTGTGTCTAATAAGCACTTCAGTGGTGTTCTTAAGTGCATCTTCATCCTTTATCCAGCTGCCTATACTGTGAAACCCACAGGAACTTCATATCTTTGAAACCTCTCCCACTCTGTCAGGCTTGGCTGAAGTTTGCATGTGGTTATTAGAGCAGAGGACAGGCAAGCGCATGTTTTATTATTCTATATCCCCCCCAGTGTGCTTTTTAATGTGTGTGCATATATACTGCTGCTCCTGAATCAATTTCATGTTGAATCTTCAGTTTAGTTTAATTTAACTGGCAGAGATGGGAACTTGGAGGCTTTCTTTTCGTTTCTTCTGAGTTGTTTCCGTCTACTGTTTTATGAATATTCCATTGCTCAATAATGGGAGGTGGAAAATGAAATCCCAAGATCATCTTTTAAAGGATGTTAATGACCATGAATGTAACCAATATAGTTAATAACAGTCCAGGCAGAGATGGAAGACCATTCTCTTCTTTTGAATAAGAGCCAACATAGTTTTCTGATTATCCCTTCTAGAGATGGATCTGGATATTAAGGGATAAGTCATGCTAAGTATTTCCTTCTTAGACTCCTTATTCATTTATGTCTACTGTTTTTTGTCATCTTTAAAGGTGTTGGTTAGCCTGGTTTGAATTACTTTAAAACAAATGAATCTTTTTAAAAACCAGCTCTTGACTCCATGGAGAAGTTTCCTAAATCCTTTTGATTAAAGGGATGAGGTTTTTCTTCTTTAAGAAACATTCTGTAACAAAAGTAAGAATTATTCTTAATTTGAAGAGTGAAAGGAAAGAATGAGTACTCCAGACTTCAGAAAGATCTACTTGGTGGAAGGACTAGCGTGTATTCTGTTTTCTTGTACTTTTCTGAGTTAAACTTAGAAATTTGGAGGCTCAGCAATGTACCATGTCACAGATCCCAGCATGGAATTCCTATGGGGGGAAAAAAGTATTGTTTCCTTTCCATAAACCAAAAGGCAGTGGAAGAAAACCCCATTTTAACTCTGGAGCAATGAGAAGATAAGGAAGTATTGGGCAGAGAGAGAAACAAAGCCCTTTAGGCTAATGAGCCTGTTGCCTCTAGGTTTATCTCAGCTCCACCTCTCTCCTTTGTCACTGTATTCTTCAGTCTCCTCCTCCAGTCTAGCTGCCCCTTAACCTCGTTAATACTTTGCTTTGATGGTTTTAAGTTCTTGACAATTTATTCCAGATGTTTGCTACTTTGAGTGAAATAGATTTCCCAAATTTCCTGTTTACTCTTAATGTCTTTTGTCTTTTTTCTTTGAAAGTGTGACAATTTTTTTTAACGTTTTAGCAATCCAAATATGTTAGTTCCCTGTTCCACCCCCTCTTCCACCTAGTATCTCCTAAAGTGTGGGGTATTTTCCTTAGAATGGACACTCCTTTTTGTTGTCTTCTGTGAGGCAATCTTAACCTTTTTTACCTTCCTTAATTCTGCACACATGAAATTCTAAGCTCTGAAGTTTTTTAGGTGTGTGGTTTGTTGTTTTTTTTCCTGTGGGTGCCCATGCACAGGATGGGAAGAAAATTATGGAGAAGAAAAAAAAAATTCCTACTTTTTGACACCTCCCGACTATGTTCCTCAAACATGGGTTTGCCCATGTTGCTTGTTCTATCAGGTGTTTTCTGTGGATGAATTATCTGGAGAGCTTTGAGTAGACATAGTGGGCTAGCATTTCCTTGTTGAGCTGCTCAAGGTACAAAAATTGGGGCTGCTCTTAATGGCGTTGATGCAACTCCCTACAGCGTGAGTGCAATTGGAGCAGTGTAGCTGACCTGGGAATGGCTGTACTGCTGGAAGTTCCCTTTATAGTAATAAAAACGTGTCCACTTTAAAGTGGTTCTATGGCTTTAATTATTCTGTTGTTTTCTTTAAAAATAAAACCAAAACCAAAACAAACCTTTAAGTGAACCAGTTCTTCAAGTACAAAAGCTGTGCCTAGACCAGGCCTTAGGCCTCAATCTTGCAAACACTTTCACAGGTGCTTAACTTTACTACTATGAGTAATCCTATTGATTTTAAATGGCACTACTCAGGCAATAAAGAGTGGATTTGTATGATCTGGAACTTACCCTGATGTGTATTAGAAGTCCCTCTTCTGAAGCTAATGATTACATGGGTGTAAGAGGAGTGTCCAGCCCAGGATCTAGTTAAAATGAATAGTACTTTTGCTTGTAGGCTTCCTTTGAAGTATTTAACTGTCTTGTCTGCTCTTTTGAGTGCTGTATCTTGAAGGCCATCATTTTTTGACTGGTGACTTTTTTGTTACAATGTCCTTCAAAATAAATATTCAGGTAGTACTTGGTGTACTGTGGCTTTCTACCTCTTGGCCAACTGTAAGCTTCCACTGAGGCTATTGCATGTGTCAGTGCTTTTACAATGTCATTTTCTGGTGCCTGACACTGGATGAACTCATGCTGCAGCTTTCCAGCCTCTAGATCTCTCTTTTTCTATCCAGTTGCCTATTTTCATGAAACCTGTGGCAATGTGACAGCTCTGAAACTCCTGTCTCTTTATCAAATTGAGTTGAAAGCAACCAACTCATTCAAAAGTTATTAGATATGCATGCTCATGCACACCATGATCATATATGCATTATTTTTGAAGGAAGTCAGGCAGAAAAAATAAAAAGTTATTTGATTAGAGATAGATGCATTGTAATGTTTCATGAGCTTGAAAAAAATGACTTTGCGTATGGTTGGTTTTACAAATATGCTTTACCCCAACTCGTCTCTTGCCTCCCCTTGACAAAAATGGGCATAAGGCTACTTTCTTGTGCAAAATATAGATGGGCAAACCTTTTTGGAAGTCACAGAAGGAAAATTCCCCTCTCAGTATTTCAACAATATAAGTAGGCTTGGCAGTAAGGCTGAGAGATCTGTGCCAGTTGCCAACACGGTGGGTGAGTCATTTCTGCTCAGGTGTTTGCTGGAGAAGGAAACCTTTGAGTTCTGCTTAGTTAGAGAAATACTTAGGGGAAACAGCCCTCTTGTGTTAAAGCACCAGGAATCTGACATCATAACCAACTTGGTCCCAGCCAGCTGTGCAGCAGATCATTAAAGGAGAAGGGTATTTTACTCACTCAAGCCTTTTCCCCTTTATGAGGGCAAACCCTTGCATTTTAATTTTAAGAATTTCAGAATAGAAAAAGAAACAAACGCAGGTACTGAGATTAAGAAGAGAACATCCAGCTTCAGCTGGAGCATGTAGAAAAGGAATGTTCAAAGTGAAAGGGTTTATTCCAGATGGCTGGAGTACCTGGATGTTGCACAGCATTATGTGTTACAACTCCAACTCTCAAACTGTGAGTGCTATTAATGCAGCAGTTGTGCTATGACACTTGTGTAGGCAATGTGACAGCTTTGGCTGGCAAGAACCTAAATTACAAGTTTTGCAGAAATTGTGGCAGAATTTCCACTGAGCTCTGCAGGAGCTAGTCAGTACTGACTCTCAGTTAAATTGTGCTATCTGGCAATGTGCTGCAGGATGCACTGAGGAATCAAGGATGGAGATGTAGGACACCAGGTGAAGATTAAGAAAGCCTAGGTCTGTCACTGGCTTAATGAACTCTTGAACAAGTTGCTTTGCACTTGCTCATCTCATTCTCTTTGGATTAGTCCTGGCACTTTTTTTAGGATTCTTGGCCCTGCGTGGGTGGGTGCTTTGCAGAAGGAGGCCTTAAGGCCCACGGGAATGACAAGGTAGATGATGATAACTTGCAGGTCCATTATTGTTTCTTGGGCTGTGTGGAATCACCTCGTTCAAACCAAGTTTGCATGTTAAGTTCACAAGACAAATGTCAAAAATCCAAACTTTGGGAATGGGCGTAGGAAAGCAGCATCTATGTTGATGCTGTTTCTTTCTTGCTGTTAAACAGCATGTACTGCCAATCTCACTCTCCTGCCTCTCTTTTTGGGAGAATTGTGGTGCTTTGGAAAGGGATCAAGGTTACAGCTGGTTTTCCTCCCTTTTCCAGGTTGCAAGGCCAGACTTCTGGGTGCACCTAGAAATCTTGCACTTTCCCTAATGAAAAAGATGGGGATCCTAGCTGTTGGACAGCCTGCTGCCACTGGCCTTACTCAGTCTAAGTATTGTTCTTGGGGCACTGCCACTGCTACTGCCAGAACTTGAGGCTCCAGCTCAGCTCCTGCTGATGCTATTGCTGGCTCTGATGCCTCTTTTGCAGTTTTCTGGTTAGATAGTTGTTAACTGCAAACCTGGGGTGTGGAAGATTGGTCACTACTTGTCTTAAATTCTCCTCTTTCTCTTCATTTGCTATTCACCGTTTTGGAGATGAGTATAAAGGGAGACACACTGGGTAGAAATAATGTTAACTCTGGGAATGATCAAAAAGGCATTTTTTTGATCACAGTCTTTGATTAGATTAGGACTGAGTTGTGTGTCCACATGAGGCCAAACCAATGAATTTGGGTTTGAAGGCACCAACGTTCTATGAAGAGAGGTAGTGAAACTGGAGCTCAGGATAGAAAAATATCTTTGTCAGGTTGTCAGAGCTATGCAGCTGTTCTAGATTTTGGCTGTTAGCCTACAAAATAGACCATCCCTTTTCCATCTCCCAAGATGCCCCTCAGGTTCTGCCTGCAAGCAATAGCATCAGCCAACATCTTCCACACAGGACTTTACTCTGTCCTGTGTTGTTTGGCAAAACAACACAACAGAATCTTTAATGAAGAAGTGTTGGTTACAAAATACCCATAATAGGCATTTAAACACATTGAATTTGCTAATATTTTTCTTTATAACTCCTGTGTCTAGAAGCCGCAGCTGTGATCAGGGCCTTGTTGTGCGAGATGTTATGCAAATGCATATTTTGTACAAACAGGATGATGCAATCATTTGAAAAACTATAATCAAAGCAGAAAAATGGCAAGGGGGAAAGAAAAACACATGAAGTGGAGTGGCTTCTTCAGGGTCATGTGGTAGGGCACTGGCAAAGGCAGGAATAGCAGTGGGTCTCCTGACTCCCAGGCTGGTCCTTATCCACCATGGCATCCTGTCTCTTCTAAAAACACCCCGGTGCTGAGTGCTCCCCAGCCTCTCTTAAACTCTGTTGCAGAGCTGGAACACTAAGTGGGTTCAGCTAATTCAATTTAAACTTCATTTGTTGAGCTGCTTTCATATCCAGAGCTGTGTGGCTGCTCTGTGTCGTTGGGAACTGAGCTGGATTTTGCTAGGTTTCCAGAGAGGAAATGGAGCACAGCAGAACTGCCCTTAGAGCACAGTTGGGATGCTGTACTGAACCGTGGATATGCCATCCCAAGAACAACTTGTGGTCACAAACCAGGCTACCCAGTTTTAAATCGTGTCTAACTCTTTGAGCCAGGCAACTAAATAGTTCTGAAGCTTGTTAAATTAACCAGTTAGACCAAGGCGATATACAAGGTATACAGGCCAAAGAAAGTATCATGGGTGTAACTTTCTGAAGGAGAATTATAGTTGCTGCTGATCATGCTGTTACAGTAAATGTTGTGTCAGTGTTTCCATTATCAGTCTCTCTTTTTTCTTTTTTTTTTTTTCCTCCTTCAATGAGTTGTTATGGGGCTGTGTGAAAAGGTTTGCACCTCATGGAAAGGTTTTCATGTGCTGCAAAATGTGATGTGAAACCACTGAATCTCTGTAACCCAAAGAATCTGCACTGTTTGTATGGGGAAGGAGCAACCTTCAAAATTGGGATCTGAACCTGATGCTGAGCACCCAAAATCTTGGGGGAGTTCAGCGCGCACTTGATTCTCCCTGTTGTGAAAAGTATTCACTTTGGTTCTTGTTTAGCACTGAAGAGATGACAAATCTTCAAGTCAGGTACGGTTATGTGGTTCAGCTGTGCTGATACAAACATCTTTGATGTACTTGTGATTTGTCTTGTTTTATAATTTGCATTACATTGCTATGTAGGGACACTGTGATTGAGGGTAAGATGCTATGCAAGATGCTAGCCTTACTGCAAAGACCGTCTGTTACTGAGCAAGCTCTGTGTCTCAGCCCACACAAACATGCAAACATGCTGTACTTGATTAATCATGTTCGTTATGGCTGTATTCTCAAGCAACCAAGAACAGGGCTTTCTTACGCTGGGCACTGTGCAGCTCCAGAGAACCAGACTTTCTTTGTTTCCTGTGTAATGTGCCAACTTGTTTCTCCAGGCCAAACCTGCTTTCTAATTCAAGTGACAAAATCAGTGAAAAACTGGTTTGTGTCTTGCTCTTCCATCTGCCTGGGCATGTTTGGGAATCCCTTAGAATGACTGAATTCAGTGGATTAAGCTTTTTTTTTTTTTTTTTTTTTTTGCATATCTCCCACAATAACTCTAGCTTCATAATGGAAATGCTGAGACAACACTATCGTCTCAGCCCCAGGAGTGTGTTCCACCTTCTATTGTTTGCCTTGGCCTCTGTATATTGTATAGTGCCTCAGTTTAATTGGTTAATTTAATAAACTTCTGAAGTGCTGTATCAGTTGCCTAGCTTAGCTTTTATCTACTAGCCTGATGAAGAAAGTATAAGTTTCAAAAGCTTTCTTGTATGAACTTAATTAAATAAAAGGTATCTCCTACTGTACTTTGCCTGTATGTCTTGGAAAGACTGCTTGAACTGACACATTTTTGCAATTAAAGCATTTAAAAAAAAAAAAACTCTAAAAATCTTTGTGTAG
>VYZV01012730.1:68968-228430 GCA_013401275.1 Pandion haliaetus | reverse complement strand
AAAAAAAAAAAAAAAAAAAAAAGGAAATTTTAAACTTCAGGCTATGCAATGCTTCAGTAGCCACGTCTGAATTATATGTTAGGCCAAACTATACTTTAGGTGGACTCTTGGGGTTGGAAAGGAGGGAGAAAAGTGGGAAAAACATAACAAAAATTATTTGAAGGTATTATGGAAGGGAAGTCTTGCAATTAAGCTGTGTGTGAGACTTGGGTAATCTGCACCAAATTTCTGCTTCTTACTGAAGCCCTGCAAAACCATGAGCATATCTTTTAATGCCTCTGCTCTGCTCCCCATTTGGAGGTCTTTTTCACATTTTGTGTGTCTCATTAATTCTGATTTTGAGATTTGGAGATTGTATGCTACAATGGGGCTTTTTATTGCATGAGCTGTAATAATAACAAGTTGGAAAGATTAGTAGATCTCACAGTACACTTTCACTGCTGGTGTAGTAAAGCCTCTTTTGGGCCAGTGCAGAAAGCACTTGAGAGACACCATGTGCCACAGGTAAGGGAGTATTTATCTGCATTCAGCAGAGCCAAAGAGTGCAACACATATGTAATATGAGTCCATCTTTATCTATTTTAATCTGCAGCTTGAGCATCCCAAGATTTAGGGGTATTCATCTATCAAGAGTGATTTAGATATACTTGATCATGCCTCAGGGCAGGGGAACAGCCTAGGTTACTTCTTGATATCCCTTCCAGCCCTGGTTTTTTTATGACTCTATTAGATCTGACAACAACAGAATTGTATGCTTTGTTCCAAAGGATTCTTCCATTAATTAGTACTTTGTGGTGCATAGCTCCTCTTCCCTTGAGGAGCTCTAAGAGGTTGACAAGTGCTAATTAAGTCCTACAAGAACTGGTGTGTTGGGTAATTATTATTTTACAGGTAGAGAAACTGAGGTGCAAATGTAACCCACAGGAAGTTTTGGGACAGAATCTCACTTTGGTGCTTAGCATTTTAGCTACTTAAAATTCTCGCTGAGCTGTGCCTCTGGGCTGTTGTCGCCAATGGAGAATAACACTGGTGTTTCCCTCCCCCTGCCCACATCTGAGCTAGTCAAGGCTGTAACAGGCTCATCAGCCACATTTGGGCTGCATCAGCATCAGAGGGGGGCTGCTAGCAAAATTAATCTGGCCTGTGTGCCAAAAAAAAGTTTATTTTTTTTCTCTATTACCATGCTTCCTGGACTTGCAGAATTATACTGACTTTAAAGGGGAGCTGCCCCAGAGTCCTGAATCAGGCCTTTTGTATTGGGAGGGAGGTAACCTCTTGCAGTCTACATCATTTCAGTATAATTTTCAATCAAACATTTACTGGTGTAATTAGTCTGCTTGAGTTCGCTGGTGTGGAGTGACATGGCCAAGTGGCATTTGAGAACACTTGAAAAGGAAATGGGCTAATTAGCTCTGGGTCAACAGTACATCAGGAGCCATTGAGCCAGACTGGCCTCTACCTGGATCACTGGTGTTTAAACTTCTCTGTTTAGTCAGCAATACCTTGCTAAAGGAGGGTCTTTCTAGGGTGAACAATGAGGTGTGGCTGGAAAGGTTATTATCGACCTGTGTATTTCTGGGTATGGTGTTGTATCTGTATGAGAGAGATCACATGCTAGTTTTTCCATGCTGCTTTTCCTGTGTCTTTTGTGTCCCACAACACCTGTTTGTAAGGTTACACTTTATGTAGAATTCCAGGAAAACTTTCTGCTTCCAGAAATAATATTTATCGTCCTCAGTCGATTTCTGTCCTGAATCTTCAGCGATTCCACTGACTTCCTTGGGTCCGTGCAGACAGTGCACAGGTACCTGAATTTGATCACCTAAAGATTCTGATGAAGTGAATTTCATTCTACCACACCAGTCCTCAAACCTCTCATTTGCAAATTATCCAGGTGAATTACTACCTGAGGTCTAGGCATGCACGCCAAGATCAATTTTACAAGAGCTTTTGCTGGCTCCACCTGAGACACGCATTAAATGCTGGCAACTCAGGAATGCAGTCCTGAGAGGACAAATTCCAGGGTGGTGGTAGATTTGTGTCCTTGATGTGATGTAGAGGGGCTGGTTAGACAAGTTAAACTCAGATTCGCATCTTCTATGTGATAGAAATTGTTGTCTTGCTGCCACTGTCCGGCTCTGTCACGCTGTTGCACATCAATTCCCTTCACTCTTCCAGGGTGTGGTCTCGATTAATGTTTGCACACTGTAATTTGTGACGTTGCTCAGTTTAACAGGACAAAATTTGCCAGTCCAAACCATGTCCTGGTGAGAGGGTGAGGTGCTTATTAAGATCAGTTTTTTTGGCGTTCGCACGTGGTCTCTTCTAATCCCACAAGCCAGCAGCTTTGCACGGCAGCAGTGGCTGTGAGATAATGGGTTGGTTGTAAGGAGGGCAGGAGGAAGTGGTAAGAATGAGCCCCAGAGATACTTCTTGTATAAGAATTTCTCTCTCTTGTTTTTTCTCCCCAATGAAGAGACTTTGTTGAGAAGAAATGAGTAGGGCTATGCAGATAAGATTTGCAAGTAATCTTGTCCTGAACTGTGCTTGACATGCAAACATTCCTCCATGCTGTCTTATGCTCCTGCCAGGGTGATTACACCATGGCTGGTCTGATCACATGTGCCATGCTGTGAAGTCTCTGTAGTCATCTGTTTCTGTGGAATACTCTCATAGGGTCACAAACCTTAAAGAAACCATTCATGCGGTTCTGAACATCTATAACAGTCCCTCTATTTAATGTTTCAGAAATGGGACTTGTTTTCTTTCAAAGGTGGTCACTGCAATATGCAGAAAGAGGACATGCATCTCCCAGCTCTTTCCAAGAAAGCAATCCCAACCTGTTCTGCTGGAGAGGCAGTAGCCAGGTGGAGAGGTACAGAGAATCATTGGGAGCAAATAATGCCTTGTGTTTTTTCTCATGGGTTACAAGCTGAAAAAGCTTGTGAATGGACATTAGCAGTCTATCCTCCCCCTCCTTGACTCATTGTGGGCCAGACCTCCTCAAACATATGTCCTGCTCTGTTGTGTATCCAAGTCTGGAGTCTGTGCCAACCAGGAGAGACTGTATTGTGTTTTATGGCTGTGAGGGAGAATGGGGCTACTAAAGGAAGGTTCAATATTCAAGGGCTGCAGTTGTGAAGGGGCTCTGATTAAGCCAGAGCCCAGCTGAGCAGACTGGCCAGTCCCTTGCTGTTAAGAGAGCAAATCAGTGAGGAGATATGTGCCTGAGCATTGCTGAAATGGCCAATGGATCCATATCACATCCTAGCAGAGAGCTGGGGCATCTTCAGCCTGAGCATTCACGTGAAATCAAAGGTGAAGCACTGGCAGGGGACAGCAACTAATCAGTCCAGGGTGTCTGGGGAGGGTGTGTTAAACATCCCCCTCTCAATTCAGCAAGCCCCTCTGAGCACATTAGCATCCATCTGGCAGGTAATTAGCTAGATCTCTAGTTGAAGAATCAGGGAAGGGATCCCTCTTCCCACATCTCCTTGTAAACTGCCTACTCTAATTTTTGTGACATCCAGCTGGAGGGTCTCTGCATCTGTCATTACAGACCATTAAACTCCTTCAGATCCATCTATATATTTTAAGTAGTTTCTGACCCTTGGGTGACAGCGGCCAAAAGGGATCTGACCTTGTTTCTTTGAGTTAAGGAACATTTGCTTGGGTGGAAAAAGTTCCTGGCTAAGGAGGTGCGTGTTCACAGACTCCTGTCCCAGCAGGCTGGGCATGGGCAAAAAACGCCTTCCCCAGCAGTGTTGTCCTACCCTGCCTTACAACCTGTTGGATTGCCCCTGACCTTACCAGAAAATGGGAGAGTTTTCTCTCCAGCAAGAATCCCTCTGGTTTCTAAGTAACAGTAGTCTTGATACTGGTAGGCACAAATTGTCCTGGAAGAGGCAGGAAGGAGTTGAAATGCTGCAGGGAACAAAACAAGCTGAACAGTCCGCTCCAAAAAGCTGCAAGGAAAATGTTTCTTAAAAATCAAAAGCCCCCCAGATTCAGGAGAGGATGATGATACTAGTGAAAGGACCAAAAAAGGGAGTCAGTTCAGGTTGAATGAAATATGTTGTTTGACTTGATACATAGTGCTTCCTTTCATTAAAGTGCCTGTAATCTTTTCTTGTTAATTGAAATTAATTCAGTTTGAAAATGCGTAAGCACTTTCAGGCCAGTGACTTTTATTTTTTCAGCTGAAGTGACAAATCCAACATAAATTTGCCATGTTTTTGTTGACCTAAATGTGCCTGTTTTCTTTGGGCAGAGATAAAAGTTTCAGCTGAGAAACTCTGCCTGCTTCTAATCTGGACAACACCTTCTGCCTAAGGATACTTTCATTCATAAATAAAAAGACAAATAACTGGATGGAAATGAAACCCAGGAAGCCAATATGTGCTCTGTAAGGGTTGAGGAATTCACACAAACCAGCAAAAAGTGAAATTGAAAGATACTGAAAGGTATGGTGTTGCTCAAAACCCTTTGGCCAGCCAAACGTACAGGATTATTTTCATAGAAAGCATTAGTGATAGCATGTGTTGAACAAAGCCGTTTTCCTTAGCCGGTTGCTATGTAAGGTGTTATCATGACTTCTGTGGTGGTAGTACATCTCTGAAGTGACCATAAAAGCGGTGAACTTCTATTCGGTTACGTGAGCTGGAGACTTGTGTAAATAAAGTGGAGTGTATTCAGAAATGCATGGGGAAGCAGAGTATGTAGGAGACCTGACATCTCAAAGCCACCATTTCCAGCCTGTCTTCATCCTTCATCTTGTAAGCAGTGGTGAGAATGGTGTCTCAGTTGCCCACTAACCAGTCTTCAAACGCAAAATAGGAGAGTTTTGAGCCTCCTTTTTTTTTCTTTTTCTAAAATAAAGGGTCCTTTATTGCCTGTGTGCAACCAGGGATGAAAAGGTGATGTTTTCTTTAGTTGTTGTCAATAACAACAATGTTTTTTTTTCTTGCAAAAGGACAACAGGAAAAGTTTACAACACTAATTGCCAGTGGAAGCAGTTTTCTAAAAGAGGGATCTGGTATCAGCTGTTTAAATGTTTACTGGTGCTTGATTAATAGCTAATTAGAGAAATATGATTGTATGTAGTCTCTAAATCTGTGAAATCTGGTGTCACTCAAGGATTGAGTATGTAATTATTTCCCATGTTGGGAAAAGTCCTATTGATGGTCCTCACTAATGTTCAAAGAAATAGCTGGCATGAGTGTAAACATGGGACTCATTGGAAAGGATACCTTGCTGGGGGACTGTTGAATTTTTCTCTAATAGATATTAAAAAATTATGTAATGTTTAGTATATTAGTATACAATATTTGAATGTAACTATATAAATACATCTACAAATATATATTACATATATATTAATTTCATTTCATAAAGGAACCTAATGAACTGAAACTTGCATTTCTGTTTCCTGAACCACTTTTTCTTTTGTTAGAAAGCTGGAGGGTTGGGGTCTCTTCTGAGAAAGGTAGAGCTTTTTTTGGAAAGTGTTCAGAGCTCAGTTTAAGATAGCTAACTAAAAGTTGGATTATCAGAAGTGTGCATCATGTTAAGTAGCATTTAATAATGTTGAGACTTTTCTGACAACTGCAGTTGTGAGGTATCTGACTGCAAACTGAACTTCTGAGCAATCGGCTCTGGTGCCATCATGAGTATGTGAAGGGAAGAGCCTTTCCCAAGGGCTCTCAGTGGAAGCCATATTTTTGAGCTTGTCTTTGCTGAAATAAATTGTGTTGTAGGCTTCAATAATGAGTAAATGTGCATTTCTGTTACCCTTTAAGACAATTCCTTGTACTTCCTTGTGTTTGGAAATCTTCCATTAAGCCCCTAAAGGCACAGAATGAAAAAAGGTAAAAATTAGTTTACATAGAAGGGAAAGGGAAGGGCAGAGGAAATATTATTCTGTAGGAATATTGTAGGAAATCAAAACACACCAACATTCTACAAATTCAGAGTAGATAAACTGTTTACCAGTGACTACCTAGTTTGGGAGAGTGATGGTATAATCACTGAAAAAATTTTGAAATACATTTCTGAATAAAAAAGCATTTTGTGCAGTTGCAGTAATTAATGGTTGCTCTCTTGCAATAGCCTGCAGAAAACTAACTCATGCGTTTGACAGCAAACATGAATATGCTTGTAAAACTGAAGGGAATCGTTAGGCTTGTGTGAGCTTGATCACTTAAAAACAAACCAAGAAGCTGAACGTGGAAGCATGTTACGACTTAGGGGCTTGACTGAAGTCAAGGGGAGCATGTCAGTATTAAATCCTATGGAAAGAAGGAAGGCCCAGCTCATTTGCAGCCTCGCCAGCTGTGGCGCGGGAGTTAATGTACATGTTAAAGCAGCACACTTGAGGCCCTGAACTGCCCGAGTGACATAGATGTTTTGAAAGAGAAGGGCAATTGTAACACCATTATATATGTGGTTGCTTTGGAAAACTGGACCTTGCCGTAGGCATATGTGAGAAGACAGAGATTTTTTGAGATTGTTTTGCATACTTCTGTGTCCTTTTTGCCTCTGACTTGCATGAGGGCAACTTCTGTCATATCTATGGAGTTCCTGTAGGAGGAAATGTGTTTGTTTATGAGGGTAAAGAAGGGGAGGATTGTGACAAATTGTGCAAATACTAAAAATTTCAAAAAAGCAAACAAAAGGTGATTCAATGTGCTTCTCATTTTGCCTGTTCTTACCCTGTTTATTCCATCCAGTGAATTTGCAGGCACGAATTTTTAGGAGCATTCATTAGAAAAGCTTATAAGGAAATATGACAAAGCTTGCATGGAGAGTGAATTTAAAAAAATCTGTGCTGTGTTGCTGTAGCCGATTCTCTTTTATATATGTTTGAGCAAGGGACAGAGGCACCTCATGACCACTCAAAGTTTCTTCTTAGGCAATGTGAATATTTTACATTTGGTGTGTACATTAGGAAGTTGGAAATGGCAGGCATTGGTTTACAAATTATTCTGAACTGTGGAAAAATCTTTAAAATGAAAAATGGGGGGAAAGCTCTATTTATTTGCTGTAAGTCTGTTCACATAGGTGTAAGATGACACAGCGACTTGAAGATGAGGTGCATAAAAAATTAAATGTCTAATTAATACCCATTCCTCACTTGCATTGTGGAGTGCCAAACACAGAATTCTCACAGCTCAAATACATCCACGTATCCAAAACTTAATAATTACTGGTAAATTTCAAATTTTCTGTTTAAAGTGATGAAGTTTCACTCCAGCTGTGGAGAAGCAAGCAAATTTTGCTCTTGTTTACAGAGAGGTTAATCAGGAAGACCTCTGCTGTCTGTCCGATCTACCTGTTTGGATAGAGAAGATACCGCATGAGCTGTAAATGAATGCTTTTCTCCATAGCAGGGCTTAACAAAAGCCATTTGGAACAGGAGTCATCTTCGTTGTGTTTATACTCTATAATGTTATTTCTACTTGTCTCTTGGACCATGTAGGATTGCTTAGTCCCTGGCATTACCTCAGTTATGAATCTGACAATTTCCTGATAGATTGTTTATCAAAGAAAATATTATGTCAATAATGTCTAGAAACTGTAGCAATATTGCTCCCAGCCCAGAGATGTAAATACTGTGTTATCTCATGGCACAGCCTTAAATGACGCCACGCATCTTGAAATAACATGTCCAAATGTGTCAGACGAAGAAATTGTTAAAGTGTTTGCCTTATATTACCTGCCTGCTAGCAAATGGGTGGTAAGAGTCCTAGAGTTTAATTTTTTTTTTTTTTTAATGTCTATTAGGCAGATCATGCAACTATCTAAACACAGTTCTGGAAAACCTGTTCGCTAGGTTACTCACAGCCCCAAATGGCTTTGAGTTGCAATAGCGTGGTGCCTAACCCTTCGGGGGGAAAAGAAAAACATAGCAAGCCCAACCCAGTGCACCTTCTAGAACAACATCTTCCGAATTTGTGAAGGCTGGGGGGTGGGGGGGTTAGGGAGGGGAAAAATGGCCTGTGTGTGAAACCACGAATTATATTATGTCTGCCAAACCCCTTTGAGAATTGGACCAACTGTCGGTTCAAATGATTTGTGCTTATCCAAACTTTACTCATCAAAGGTTTTTATGAGTTCACTTTGGCAATGGCTCTGTTTTTCCATGTGGTGAAATCATACACCTGGAAATCATGCAGCCAAAATGGTGTGGAGCTTGAATAACTCTCCTTGTTCTCCAAATGCTCTTGAGTTTTAAGCATCATGGTAGTTAAAGTGTTTGTGGTGCTATAAAATTTGTACAACTTTACTGTAAACCTGACTCTTGCATAACCCTCTTGGCCAGATGATTGGCAGCTTGGTTGTGATCTTGTAACACAAAAAGGAACAAATATTGGCCTTAAGTTTTTACTGTACAGAGGGAAGAAATCTGAAAATCTTTACCTTTGTACAAGCTGTGCGTGGTAGCATGGAAAACATCCTGTGAAGCAGCAGCCTATGAATAATCCTATTTTATGGTTTGATTCACAAACAGTGTACAGAGCTCTATCCAAAATGAGCCAGTTCTGGGATGGACAACAGCGATCAAGAAGATGACTGTACTTCACAGAAGTGATGGGGAGAGGCTGACAGAAGATACTGGTGGAAAATTCAAGAGAAAGGGTATGTATACAGCAGTACTTGATGTTGACCTTGAAGTTACCTTAACCAGTCTGTGTGTTGTTTCTGGCAGCCTGCAGCAAAGCCAGTTATATTGCCCTCCTAATTTGCAAGTTGGGCCCTCCTAGGACTTGTTTTGAGGCCAGCTTGTCTTTCCCCATGGGCAGTAGAGAGAAGCAGAGCTGGGGAGGAGTGGTGAGAAGTGGGAATGGTGGGATTGTTGTGGGTTGGCTTCTGTACCCTGAGCCTGTGCTGGCTCCAGACATGGTTCAGGAAAGCACAGGGTTGGAGGACTGGCAGTGGTGGGAAGATCTCTGATCTGTAACTGAGCAAAGGTCCCAGGATCATGGTGGGACCACTAGTAAATAGTGGCTTTGGCAACCTCAAGGTTAATACCATTGGCGTTCTGGCTACTGGGTGGGTCTTTGAGCATGGCTGAAAGAGGTGCTACTTTTTCTATTTAACTGAAGAGCATCCTTCCCCTGCATAGTATTTTGTTTTATTTTCTAACTGCAATTAAGCTGGAGTTGTCTAGGAAAAAGGGTGCAGCATAATTCTCAAAATGGTGTCATGAAATGAAAGATACATAAAACTAGTGTAACAGAACTGGTGAAGTTGTAAAGAATTTAGGCCGTGGTGAACATCAGTTTCTTGACTGCAATGGCTAGTCACTTGTCTTTCTGTTTACACAACAAAATAGCCTGAAGAGAGTTAGTAGGTTCAGAAAATGGCACTTGCATGTATTTCTAATGGGAGAGGAAACTCAACAAATTGATGTGACTCAACAAATTGAGTATACAGAACAGATCACAGCTCTGATTAGGCCATTTGCAGATTGGTTTGAAGAGCGCTGGCCTCTGGCCAGTGAGCTACTTCTTACTTGCAAGGAGCATAGACAAACAATGAGGACACTGAGCTAATGCTACACTATGCTTTGTCTCTAGCAACGATGATCTCGTACTCGGAGCGTATGCTCATGGCTGGCTGCTTAGCATAATGGAGCAGTCCTGCACCACACACGTCTGCGGCCACGTTACAGAGGCTTCACCACAACATAACTGCAGACCTCTTCCACTAAGGCCTCGTAAATGGCACGGATTAAAAATAATATGGGTAACATAAAATGGAATTTAAAAGAGTACGGATGGCTTAATATGGAAGTCGTGAATAATGCTGCATAAAATGCCTGAGCTATTAGTTCACTTATAACCAGTGTACCTGCACACAAATCTGTATGCTGGTTTTGCGTACTGTAATATAAATGGTCTTTGTTCTTGCCTTTATATAATAACACCCCACCTAATATCTAGACACCCTTGTGTCTATTTTATGCATACATCTAATTTAGTCGTTAAATATTGCTCCAAAACCCACACATACACCAAAAGAACCTTATATTGTTGAACTGGTTTGAAATCTATAAAGAAGCACTGCTTGGGAAGGGAAGGGTTGAAAGCTGAAGAATTAAAGAGCATTCCTTTTAATTTAGTGGCCTTGTAATATGCTACTGAGTGGGAGGAGAAAAGAATTAGTCTGGTGGCTGGATCGGGTCTGCGTTTCCTGTGTTGATGTGGGATGGGTGGAGCAGGATGAAAATGGTGTCCCCAGTCCTGGAAGGAAGAAACGACCATTTGCTCTTGATGTGGAGCAACTCTCGGGGTTTAACTCTGGGACAAAGTTGTTAGATTCGCTACCCAGGCTGGTTTTCTCCCTTTCAAATAAACGTTAGTGCTCCTTCCCCTTAAGTTTTAATCTTGTACTTCTCAGGAAATCACTTCTTGGAGGGTCTCACTGCTGTGAGGCGTGGGACCCCTCCTGGGTCTGTTATGTCCTGAAGCTGTGGTGAGGCTGTGAGTGCCTGGGATCCTGGGGGCAAGCTAGGGAGAGGGAAGAAGCAGATGTGAATTACTGAGTAATCTCAACAAAGCCAAAACACTTGGGGTTGTCAGAAACCCAAGTGATGTTCATGAATTTCAGTGTTGGACTGATTTTTTTTTTTTTTTTAAATCATTATTTTTCTTTTTTCTTGGTGTCTGCTATTGTATGAGGGCAAGAATCTGCAAAAAACAAAGACCCAACCCCAAGGAGCCTGTAAAGAAAGCTAAACGGTTAACACATGAGCCTGCTCTGAAAGAGAAGGGGAAGATGTTTTTCATTTTGTGATGAGTTGCTAACTGGGAGTCAGTTTGCCATCTGCATGTGGGAAAGCCCTAGGAGGAGGCTTTGACGTACAGCCCATGGAGTTCCCCGCTGCTCCCCCTCTAAACCATTCTTCGGCAAGGAAAGCTGATCCTGCTGTGAAAGCACTACGTGCTGGAAGTCTGCCACACTTGTACTGGGGAAGTCGGAGGCAAGATGCTTAGTCTGTGCACCCTATGTCCCTCTCTGCACAGTAGGGAGAGCCAGTGCTTCCCTACCACACAGGTGTTTTGCAGGGGCAATACTCATTATTATTTCCTAGATGTTTGGTATGCTGGAGTGGTGGGAGAACATGTCCAAATCTCAAGTGATGGGTAAAGTCGGTATGGGGGAGTTCTTCCCCAGTGAGAACAGGTTTTTCTGCATGCTGTGGGGATGTTCAAAATTATAAACTCAGCAGTTGTGTGTGGTTGTGACCACCTGAAGGTAGGTTTATCAACTGGCTGCAGTTGTGCCCTGTTCCTCTCCTCTGCATCCCCTCTCTGTCCAGCCAATTCCCCAAAGAGGTTTTCCTAGAGGTTTTCAGGTGCTCATTACAGATAAGTTCAATACATAAATTAAAAACATCCTCCCTGCATCTGTTCTCCCCCACGTTGTCTGGAGCACCCATCACATGACCTCCTGCTTGGTAGAGCTGGTGATGCAAGGATAGAGATTACTTCTGCTTGCAAGAATTGCATGGCAGTTCCAGCCATGTATTATAATTTTGTGCCGGTTGGCGCCAACTAAGTAATCTCTGTGATAGCCTTAGGAGCAGCTTTGCCATGAGATCTTAGAAATGATATGTTGTCTCCCTGTGAAAGTGCTGAATTAAACAAGTATTTGCAAATTTTCATGACAGTGAAATTCCATTCCCTGAACAAAACCTGGGAATTTTCTTGAATCTGCGGAAATTAGATGTATAGAGGAATTCTGTGGTTAAGCAGTGACTCTGCCCCTTTAAGATACCCTGCCCTTTGTTTTTCATGTTTCTTTGAGAGTGAGAACTGTTCTAAAAATTTCTGGCATTATGGTTCAGTATGTTCTGTATCACAGAGGGGAAAGAATCTGTAAATCTTTTATCAACCCAGGAATTTTGCTCTGTAGCTTTCCAAAGGTGAGCACCTGCCCCTTGTTTTATTGAGTGAAGGTGGTGAAGTTTTATTAAGCCTGTCTTCTTGTTGACTTCATCACTTTGATGTCCTCCAGATTACCAAATTCTGTTTGTATTAACATATCATAATTTCTACCTGTATTGATAGACAATTATATATGCAACTGCACTATATCACATGATACTAAACAAGTGATTCATCCTTTGTTCCTTGTGAATCTAAAAACTGGGTCTCCTGCCTTCCCAGACTGTCTCTAATTTAGAGACTACAAGCTTAAGGCATCAAAATCTGCTATGTTTTATCTATCGTTTGTTACAAGGGAATTGATTCTTCACCCAGTTACCCCAGTGAGGGGAAGAGAGCCTCTCTCAAACCCATAGCTACCTTGAGGAGGTGCAAAGGCTGAGTCTTCCTGTACCTTTGGCTCTTCTGAGGGTAGTGGGTATGTTCTTCCATTTAATGCATATTTAGAGCAGTGCTGCTTTAAGATCAAAAGAACTACTCTGGATTTATACCAGGGTAACTAAACATGGAATCATACATAATTCCCAAGCACATTTGTCTTGCGAGAACCACACCTGATCTGCCTCCCAGCTCTCATTTACATAAAACATCCTCACTGTGTTGAGAACATCTGGGGTGGGGTTGCCTGCTGCCAGGGTGGGCAGCCGTCCTTGCTGCGCAAGCCTGAATCCTACCTCCTCTGTAACCATAGATCCTGACCGCTTGCAACCCTTCCTCAGACAGCAGGAACATCTCTCTCTGCTTGGTTTGTGCATTTCTGTGGTCTTAACACTAACCTATTTTATCGCTGAACACAATGGGATGAAATCCTACAGAAGAAAGACATATCTCAAATGTTTCCAGGATGCGTACATCAGTGATGCATTTGTAGTTTCTAGCACAGAGAGGATTAGAATAAATGCATTCTTTGTAGATGCTGTTTTAATCTTTCAAGCTAAACTTAGATCTCGGACACCTGTCTCTGCAGCAGTCTGTCTCTTGAGCTCATGAATTTTGTGCGCAGCTGTCAGTGCTGTATGTGGGGTTCTCTCTTTTCAGCTGGCTCTATTCCCAGTTGGCTGAAAAGTAGGAGCCTGTCTTAGAGAATTTCCACTCTTGCATACTTTGATGGAAACAAGAAGATATAAAACAAGATTTAATGACCCAGGGTTTTTTTGAACCATTTATTAGCTGTTCTGTACATACTCAGTCTCTGGGGAAGTAAGTTACATATTATGATAAGTATAGAGTGCCTGTTCCCTATGGACTTTGTTTCATGATTTATGTGGATAAAATAAAGCGTGTAAACCAAATAAATTACCTTGGATAGCTTACTTTGAAATAGGACTCCGGGAAGTGCCACGAGGTGGCCAGATGAAATGCTGACCTGAATCAGTGGTGCTAAAATGAGTATACCATCTCCTGCCTCTGCCAAGCCCTTTCTTTAACTCTGAGATTGAAGATTACAAAAGGAGGAAAAGGGTTGTTAGGAAAAAAATCCACCTATGTTGTCTTCATTCCTTTGGGGCTGATTAGATGGGAGGCATATGTCACGAACTGAATGGCTTCACCGTGAGCTTAATGATGAGTGGTATCTGCAAAATTTTGCAGTGTGGTCGACTGCTACCCTTTTTTCTCAGAGAAATGGCCATCTGAGACTTTGGACCCCACCATGCTCTACTCGCCCTCTTGGTGGGAACAAAAGCAGAGTTGCTCAGAATGAAGGGTTGTCTGCTAGGATCTGCAGTCTGTGTGGGCCTTGCTCTTGTCTAACTTGGGTATCTTCAGCCCTCTAGTCTTAGTCAGTTTAGGTGTAGTCGTTCAGCTCCAGACAAATGGCCACTTCAGCCTTCTAAAAAATGGTAGCCATTGGGTGTTCCTGCTCAGAGGGAAATCTTGTCCCCAAATTGTCTGCAAAGAGTTTAAGAAGCCTGGTGCTATGTGAGGGAAGTGTAAAACTGAGGTCTTGTCCTTTGTGAGCAGTAACAGGGATATGTTTACAAGGAAAGGCATGTCCTTTTGCCTAGGTCAGGGGAGAGGGTGCATGTGGAGATCAGGCTTGCAGAGGTGCAATAATTGAGATTTTTACCAACAAGTCATCCCATGAGTAGTAACAAGGAGGTGGAAAGGGAGCCCAAAAGTTCCAGTGCCACTTTCTGCACAACATGAGCTCAGCTTAGAGGACATGGCAAAACTGGAAGGGTCAGCAGTTTTAGCTGTGCCTGGCTGTCTCCGGAAATGTAGATTGCTGTGCTGTGCCACTGAGAAGAGCTGTTTTTCTTCCTTGTTTTTTGCTAGTTTTCTGTGATAACACTATGGGCAAAGCAACTCTTCTATATTTGGGAAGCAAAAAGCGTAGCCTCCCTTGGGTGAACGTGAGCCACTCTGCATTTTGTAAAAGATGCCGCTGAAGCCATCAGTCGTGTACCACGGGGGGAAGGAGCCTGCTGGAGCCTTGTATCCTCTCTAGAAAAGAGAAGAAGCAACTGAAGGAATTTGGCTCATGTTAGACGATACACCTACACTACCAGATAATGATTTGATCAATCGGCAAGCTTGTCAGATCAGACCCCAGATAGGATGGCAGCTTGCCAGGTGCTGGATCAGAGAGACTTTGTTTGATGTTATCAGAGTACAATTAGGTTACATGCATTGCTTCATAGTGCAGGCCAAGTGTGGGCAACTGGGAGGCACGTTTGCCTGCCATCAGAGGCCCTGGGTGCCCCAGAACCTCTGGTCACCCGCTCTGGTGACCGAGGGCAGGTCTGGTGGGCAGTGGGAGGGCACCCCACAGTCCCTGCCTGGGTTTTGGTTCCCCCCAAACTCCTGTCAGACTGCAGATGAGAGAACAAGTAGATTCAGTTTCGGGAGACCTCAGGGCTTAGTAAAAAAGAAAGCTCAAAG
Source organism: Pandion haliaetus (assembly GCA_013401275.1). NCBI lineage: Eukaryota > Metazoa > Chordata > Aves > Accipitriformes > Pandionidae > Pandion > Pandion haliaetus. Next base: position 213,596 of record VYZV01012730.1, on the reverse strand, counting down.
GAATTACTCTGTAGAAGAGTAAAATACCAGGTGTAACATGCAGCTAATTATGCCACTGGTTTACAGGAGGGATTTTAAATGTTTCTTTCTGAAAAGCCTGAAAGGAAAAAAAAATCAAAGGGGAAAGATTGAAAAACAAGTATGAGAAGATATAAAACAAGATTTATATCTAAATAATTTCCTCTAATTGCTGTTAGAAGACATTAATTTTCCTTTTGATGCTCCACTTTACCTTAGGCTTTGCTGTACCTGCCAGGATGGCAGGGAGTCAAAGAGGATTAGCTCAGCAGCTCTCTGCCTTAGTAGCCTCTGTAAAAGATTTAGCAATGGGAAGAATATACAGGTTTAAAAAAAAAAAAAATTTAAAAATCCTAATTTAAACAGGCCAACTTCAACCTTCGTTTATCTTGTGCAATCATGATGACTTCACCAGCATCCCATGGGTACAAATGAGGTAGAATTTGGGTTCAGAGTGCCAGGTGTGTGTGTGTTGCTTTTTAAAGATACAGAAGTACCTGATGTATCTGTGGCTGCATAGGTGTCGGCAGTGGTTTCCAAACCATTTCAAGTGGAAAACGTTTTGTCCATACAGCCAGCCAGCCTAAAGCCCATGCACCAATTAAGGTTTTCCTAAATCTTGGTCTGGAAAGGACTTAAATAATGCTCAGGGGTGAGCTATCCCTTTGCCAAGGGGGGACTTTGCCTGGGGACAATCTAGACAGAAGCAATATGATTAATATTAAATTTTCCCAGATTTTTGTAAGCTTCCGTTATGGCTTGCATGTGTGTGGGACATCTCTGTGTCTGTGGCGGCATTTGGGCTGTGATTCCACTGTTGTCCGTTTTTCTGTCTCCTCCATCTGAAGACTGTGCAATTTTCTTAACTGAGACTGGGAGCACAGAGATTACAACTCACCCTGAGAGTCTGCTTGATGAGACTAAGTCTGGTAGTGATGCCAGCTGGATAGGTCAAATGCTTTTTGTTTCACCTTTTTCTTTGTCAGAATTTTTCATTTTAAGGGTAGTTCTGGATCTCTGATTGCACCTGAAATCCAGAATTGCTTTTGGTGGTTGTGGCAACCACTTCCCAGCTTGACTCAGAGGTACAGATACCCACTCAGTTCGACAGGAGTGGGAAAGTCCACGTTCCTCAGGCTGCACTGAATATCTCAGCCTGGAAGTGTTGTTTATCAAAACTTCTCTTAGATGAACCTTGCGGTAATTCTCCATTAATTTATTTCCTCCAGTTATTACAATGAGTTCTGCTCAGGGGTATCCTAGAAAACCACTTGGAAGCATCAGTGGAGAAAAATGAAGTGCGGTTGGCTGGAAGGAGCACCCTATGCCACATCACAAGACTCGATCTCTTATTTTCCCACTGCTTTAATCTATTCTGTTCTCTGTGTAGGGCTTAAACAAAAGTAACCTAAGAAGATACTGTCTCTTTGTTTTTGTCCTGCATATCATTTTGTGAGGCAGTGGTTCTTAAACACAGCCTATAGTTCAACAATTGTGTAGACAGGCCTTTTGGGTGAACAATGAAACAGATGGAGAAATAATGAGAATCAAAAGCTGCTTTTAAATTGCAGGTTGAAGTTATGAATAAATCCCCTCCTTCAGATAGAAATATAGGAATGTATGGTGTGTATTAACTGTCCAGTTCAGTAAGGTCATAGTTTTCATGAGAGTCATTCTCATTTAAACACTGTAATAAATACCCAGGCTGTCCAAAGAAGTTAGTGCGTTGAAGACATACACTGGTTGCTGAGCTCTTCTGAAAATCTGGTCCTACTAAATCAAGAGCAGACAGTCTCTCTTATTCATCTCCTTGTCTGGTGGTGGTTAAACAAATGCTTTTGAGTCTGAGGAACATTAAAATTCTGCAGCTTCCATAAATGACTTTGATTTCAAGATGAACAACGAGATGTTACAATCAAAACCAAAACCGCTGCAGAATGTAGCATTGAAGGAAGCTGTGCTAATTTCTTCAGAAACAAATGTAGAAGTTAGTAACATGAAACAGCTGACCACGAGCCAGATGCTTCAAAGCGATAACAAGTAGTTCAGGAAGCCCCCAATAGCTTTGGCTTTCCAGAGAACTTTAAGATCCATATGTATACCTTTAGGGGTAGAACTACTTTGCTAAATGCAATAGTGCTCCAGATACAAAATGAATAGGCAACGCTTGCAAACACCAGTGAGTACCTCTTCAGTGGTGAGGCTAGTAGATTTGTCCTTTTGAATATCAAGTTAGGAATTAAGTTATTTTGCACAAGCAGCAGCTATGGAGTAGAACTGATAATAATCAAAAGACTTTCATCTGCTTTAATGTGTTTGAGGTCCCATTGCCATCCTATTTATAAGAAGCTCACAGACCCATACCAACATTTGGGAGTAGATTACAAAACAACTACTCAAGAAAACATGCATTATTTTTGATTCTTTGTTCCTGCTTGAGAAAACTATTCAGTGCTCCCAAATGTGACTGTGCCCTCTATTAAATCCATTGCATCTTGCCTGTATTCTGACCTGCTACACCCTCTTTAGTCACAATTTGACCAAATTTTGCACTTACTCTGTTTTGTACAACATGCTGAGTTATGTTGCAGACTTTGAACTAAGTAACAGTGGTTTGAATCTTAAGCAGTACCAGTTACTGTGACTTTCTAGTATCAGACATGTTCTTAAAAGGAAGTCCTGTTCTGCTGTCAGGCTTTTCATTTTCAAAACAATAGATGACTGTTTGGGAGTTGAGGGGAAGAAAACTAGTCTCCTACAGGAGATAAGATCTGATACAGAGGCCTCGGAAATAAAAATACGACTAAATTTATGGTTGCTGGAGTGCCTGCTCTGTATCTTATTTATCATTTTTTACATTCATCCGAATGTATATTTATTGCTTCTCAAACAATTTTGTGTCACTAAAAAAGTTCTTTGCAGTGAATTTAAGGAATAAAGGGTGTAAGAACTGGACAAAGTCTTATAGAGCCTCCTACCTGAAGTTTCCTCTATTGGGGGGCAAATTTTTTAAGGGCAGCCAAATGAGTTAATGATCTGTCATATGGAGGTTTCTTTGTGCTGAAGGGTGATGGGTACAAATCCTTCCTGAGAGACCTTGTTCAGGGTCACGGCCTTACAGTGCTGCTTGCTGTGCAAAACAAGGAAAATCATAGCTGTGTACCCTTTAGCATTCATTTTTCTCGTGTGGTCACGTGTTGCGCCTACGATCACCTGCAAAGTCCTTGGGAGGGCAAAGGGCAGAAATCTGCCATTTTCTAGTGCTGCTTCCATGTTACGTCCAGCAGGATGATGCATGAATAACGTTGAAGGGGCCTCCACCAGTTGCTTTTACTGACATCATGTGTGTGATCCCTTAGCTGAGGGAGGGCGGGATGCTGGACTGGGGACACCAGAAGTAAGACCACACGTTCCAGCAGAAAGGAATTTGCTAACATCATATGTTCCTTTTTACCTTCTTTTTTTTTTGGGGGGGGGAGGGGGGACAGGGAGGGGAGGGGGGACAGGGAGAGGAGGGGCATGCGCTGTCGGTCTTTCTGAAAGCAAAATTTTCTAGCTATCAGTCAGGGGACTGCAGGACTTGGTCTTGCTTTCCAGTTTTGAGCATTATAGCTGTTGTTTATACTTGCAAAATAACACTAAGGCTGAAATTCCCAATCTGTTTCAGGATGTGGTGCTTTTCAGTCTTAATTCATCCTGCAGTATGGGTTTGTTTTCATGCTTTTATACTACACAAAGTGCTCTGGTACCTAAATGCCTTTGAGTCCTTCTTTCTCATAAATTTACGCCAGCTCCCCTCAACTAGTGACTTTGACCAGAGCCTTGAACATTCATGACCTCTGAAAGTCAGTCCCAGGCTCTCTTAGTGACAAAAACAAATTAGGTAGTTTTGTTTTATTTTAAGTGAGAGGTTTATTTACTTGCCTGGGAGCCTGGGGCACAGCCAAAAAGAGACCTAAAGGTGTTCACAGCCCTGGTTCATGTGAGCTGTGCTAGGCAGTGCTGCTGCCTTATATTAGAAAAACTTGATGATTAAAAAGAAACAGCTAGATATATCTAATTTAATAAGATACAACCCATGTGGATCATAAAAGGGAGATCATGGCTGATTAAAACTGCATGAATTGTTTCAAGTGCATTCCTCAATTTTTAGACTAGAACAAAGGAGATGACCTGATTTATCCTGGAATATGGAGATAGATAAGAGCAACTACCTTGACTAGACTTTTCCTCTGCCAATTCAGGATTGTATATTTAAAAACTAGTCTGGACAAACACTAGCTGTGTGCCAAGCAGCAATGTTTCCATCACTTCCCTTGGAACAGTATTCCATACACTAATAGATCTTGTTGTCAGGAGGCTTTTTCTTACAGCCTAAATCATTCACCTCAAAACATTAAGGAACTGAGGCAAGAGTCTAATGGGTTGCTTTTTTTCCCTTGTGCCTTGCTCCTCTCCAGTGTCTCTAGGCTGTAGCCACTGTACGTGGAGCTGCTGCTGAGCCAGATTATCAAGCATTTGGGAAGACTTTTTATGAAACAGACTGCTCTGAAAAGCCAGCGTAGAGACTGGTTAAAAATTGGCTTTTGGACAAAATAGAGGACGTCACAGCCAGGAAACAGTTCAAGATGGGGAGGTGTGGCAAGGGTCAATTTTAGCTACACCTTTTTTTTCCCTTATACATAAAAATGGTCTTCACCCATTCTGGGCTTGGAACAAATTGCTGTTGAGGCAAAAGGAGACCAAAGAGAGAAGGTTTTTTCACTAATACCAGAGTAGTGCTTGATGGTGGTGGTGTGGTGAATTGAGCTGACCTGTCTGTGTGTCTGTCCTTGTCCCTGATCAGTCAGCCCATACTATTATGGGTTTTGTGGTGCAGGACCATCATCCTTACATGCTGTGGGTTATCTGTAAATAAATAAAAACAAAGCAGAAGCAGTTTAAATAAGCTGCCTTAATGTATTGGTCTGATAACTGATTTATGGGACTCTTTCCACTCATGTGAATTGGCACAGTTCCACTGACTGAATTAGGGCTATGCAGCTTTACACCAGCTGAGGATGTGGCTCGTTGCGTTTAATATACCAGGAACTCTTGGGCCAAAAATAGCCGTAGATACCTTGAAAGGAAATGCCATGTGAAATGCTGACTGAGAACAAGACTGTTGGGAGGAGGAGGAGGGGAGTGTTGGTGGTGACTAATACACTATGGCCATCTGCACAAATTGGCAGCTGTAAAGTAAAAGCAACGAGGTTATTGCACTATATATATATTGAAGCATTAAGTGTAAAGTGTGTGGATATACTGTATGGAAGCATTCAGCATTAATCAGTGGGGAACATGAAATAAAACATGTAGGCTATTGTGTGCGGTTTTAGTTACCTTATTATGGGAAGTGTGTCACACATTTGAGAATGCAGAAGGGGCAGTGTAGGGCAACCAAAGTTATTCAGGGATTTGGGGAATGAATTATAAAGAAAGATTAGCTAGGCTTGGCCTCTGTAACTTTGAAACAAGAATTGTTGAGCTGAGCAGCCTGCTTAGGTATGATGATACTGTATTGGAAGCTCAGGAAAATAATACTTTAGCCAAGCTCTTTGACAGACTTGCTGGAAAAAGCATCATGAAAGATTTGGAGGGTGAAGCTCTGTCTCAGTGTGCTGAGGCTGACCCTGAATCCACGTGCGGGATTTGACTGCTGGGACAGATGAGACCATGGGGAGTTTAGACACCTGAATTTCATTCCACTTTTGAAGTTGGAGGATACTTTTGGTGGTGAGGGAACAGAGAGAAGGTGAGACCGTGGCCCTGCTGAGGCATCGGTGGTGCTGGCTTTCACCAAGGCATTCCACATTTCTGTTTTGCATGCTGAAGTCTGTCATTGACTTCTCAGGATTTAAAATGGATGTCCCGCAAGGCTGGCATCAGGTGTGTTTTTATTTTTGCTATGTTTTAGCTTTCATTGTGATATTTCTAGCTGGGTTTTCTGGAAAGCTTTTTGGAGAACCCATCCTGTCTTAGACTTTCTGTATTGAGGACCTATTTTCAACCTACCCTTAGTATCCCTGGGAATTAAACCAGGACACTTAACCTGTCCATGGCATCTCAGATCATCCATCTATACCACAAGAACAAAGATGAGTTTGCAATACCTTGGTGATCTAGGTATTTGTGACCGTATCCATGCGTGTGGAATTTGTGGCCTAATGAACGTCTAAAAAGGGATTTGAGGTCCTTGGGTTAAAGGCCCATATCCTGTAAAACACCACATTATGATTATTATATTCCTTCTCATTGATCAGCTGTCAGAGAGACAGACTCCAGTGCCACTTTACTGATGAAATGGCAGCAATACAAGTACTAGTGCTGCTCCATAGAGCAGCTTGCAGTAATACTGCCGAGTGCAGCTCCAGTAATTACCTGGCAGCGATACAGGCGGTAGTGCTGCTCCATTGATCAGCCACTCATCACCGAGACTCCAGCAATGCTCTGCCCATCGCTCGGCACTGCTGTGGGCTCCAAAGCTGCTTTGCAGACCCAGCAGCATGGGAGACTTCAGGAGATCCTCATCTACCTGGTGGACGTCCTGCCCCGAGAGCTGCATTCAGGCTGTACAGACGGGACCTCGATAATTTATTTGGTTTCCCAACTGATTTCCTTCTCAGCCGTGATGGAAAATGCTGCACTAATGCAAAGTTGCTCCACTTGAAAGCCCAAGGCTCACTGCCTGCTATTCTGAGTAATTGCCACAGTCCCCAGCCCTGTGCTCTCCCATCCAGTCCATGTGCCTCCTAGTAAAGGCATCTCTTGCAGAAGCGTGTGGGTGTCTTGGGGTGTGTGTGTACTTGCAGTAATTCCCATACCGCTCCACAGACAGACAGGAATAAATGTTTAATAATAATGGAAATACAGCAGTGTCTGCATGTGAATCATTCCTTAGTGTTTCGAAGGCTGGGGGGTGAGAGGTGGAAAGGAAGTTGACCTGAAATGCAGCCAGAACATGGTGTTGGTATTTTAGCAGGGGACTCCCTAAAAAATGTGCTCCTTTCACCTGGCTGATTGCTCCTAAGGAACAGGAAGCATGCTGCCGAGAGAGGCAGGCGGGTGAAAGAACTAAGCACGTGAGATGGGTTGGCACAAGCTAGTTTTCACAGTGTGCCGCTGGAAAAGAATAGATGAAGGTGTTGCTCTGTCATCCCACAGTGGCCAGTCCTGCTCATCCCAGCTGGCCCTCTTGGGCTGCNAAAATACATCATTTTTCCATTAAATATTACTTTAGGTCATAATCTAAATCTTTTTCTTTTTTTTTTTTTTCCCTTCTCTTTACCCAGGAGTGACTATTTCTGAGTTCAACAAAGCTTATATATAATAAAGGGAAGCCCAGACTTTTACGTTGAGGGACATCCACCAAACCCAGCCCTTTACCTTTTCCTGGGGTTAACGCTGATGAACATACTTCACGGTTAACTTCAGGTGTCTGGTCTTTACTTGGTGTTAAGGGTTTATTCTGTTTTGTTTTGGTTTTACGCTTTTTTTTTTTTCTTTAACCCCAGGACAGTTCAAATGTGTTAATTACTCCAAGGTAAAGTACATGTCTTTTAATATGAAGGCTACCCCTGCATATGTGAAATATTTAACACTTGGTATGCTGAGACTTGCTCTTCAAAGTATTTTTTTTAGCTTCAGGGGTAAATAATGTTTGGCAAGGATTATTTAGCAGGCACCAGAGAGAGGGTGCCTTCGCACAAGGAAATCACCCAAACACCCCTCCAGTTTGCAAACTAATTTCAATATACCCTGTGCATCTTGTTCTACCGTGCTGCTGAAGCACGGAAAGTGCAAAGTGGGGGCAGATACTGTGCTCCATGGGAAGAATCTCATTTTATCTTGTAAATTTTATTAGCATCCTTTAGTATGTAGCAAATATTCTATTGGCATTTACAGAAAGAAAACCAGTTGATTAGATTGTAGATGTGTGATTTGGGACGTGCATATGGTTAAATGCTTGGTGTTTTCTTTACAAACTAATTCCTGGCCAATTTGGCTACGTGAGGCAAAGCCTTAGATGATGGCTTCCGAGCATTGAAGCTTTGTGGAAAACTTTAGTGTACTCGATGAAAGGCTGTATCCACAACACAGAGGTCTTCTGAATCTTGGTATAACTGCAATGCTGAATAGTTTGTTTCTTTAAAAAAAAGAAAAAAGCTAGAATTAGTGCCATAATAAAGCAGACTATTTAAATGCAAACTAAAAGGAAATTCATTTCAGGGGGATTTTTTTTGATCTACAGTTCCCAAGAAAAGTTCTTTTATGGTTCAGAAATTCAAATACTGAAAAACTCAGGGGGTTGGCCAAAATACTTCTGTTTTTAGGCATTTAGTTTTTCAGGAAAAATAGGGCAAAAAATTTCCACACAAACCAACACTTTTCACAGCCTCTCATGTTTCTTTGGAAATTTTCCTTCTAATTTGTTTCTGTTAGAGAACTCGGGCTCCACCCCCCACCCCCCTGCCCCCACCAGGGGAAGGATCCACAGCCTACCTGACTTAAGTCCTCAAAAACAGGCTAATACAAAGTTACTCCACTTAATCATGGTTCTGTGGGCAGAGAAGGGTTATTGTTAGTACAGGCATGCCATGGATATTCCTGTGCACCCTTAACACTTTTTTTCCTGAACCTTTCCTGTAGCACACTCCTACTTAACGCTGCAGCTACCAAATGATGGTGACTTGCGCTGTGCGTGGCTTGCTCTGCATGAAACCACAAACAGAAGTATGTTACAGCTTCCGCTAGAAAGCTCACTCTTTAGTTAGCTCAGGCTTGCAGGTGTACCTCGGGTTCCCAGCGAGCCACTGAGAAAGGTGCCTCTCTTAGTCCTGTTCCACAAGGCAAGTCTGGCTCAGTCGTTAGGGCTTGATAGAGGATTCATATTCTTAAAATGGTAGCTTTGTGCTTCTGGAAGCTGGAGGATCAAGGAGAAGCCAAGAAGGAGGATAAAGAAAATAGAGGATTCCTCTTCTGCTGGAAAAAGACATTTTGCAGGCAAAGATGGTGATAGTCCCCCAAAACTTTAAATCTGTGGTTTTCCTGTAGGAGTTCAGGCTCCAAGGAGCTTCTGCTATTAGTTGCAAGGTAAAGAAAGTATTACATATTGAGATTTGCAGAAGAGACACTGTCCCCACGTGATTGAAATTACTGAAGTACAGCTGTGGGGATTCCCAGGTGTGGATTTACCTGGGAGCTGGGGAGCAGGAGGGGCAGTGTGCAGAAGTGGCCATGTGCTTGCGAGTGCCCCTCTCTCCCTGCCACCGTCCTTGTTACAGCTACTCCTGGCCCTGAATGCTGAGGTTCCGTTGCCTGGATTCCCTCTATGCTCCTTTGGCTTTATCCTGTTAGGCTCCAGTTTCCAAAGTGTATTTGGATGCTTGTCAAAAGCACCAAGATGGTCTATTTTTACAGAAAATCAATGGGGTTTAGCTATTAAGTGCTTTCACCTGAGTCTTTTGAAAATGTCCCCCATAAATAACAAAACAAAAGCAAAAACTGTGTGAGCCAAGGGTTTGCAACTGGCTTCATCCATAGGACTAGCACCAAGAAGTCAGAAGGTGCATAAGGACACATCTCACAGCAATGAGCTGTGTTAGCGGGTGTAAGGGATTATCTTTGAGCTGTAATTTCCACAGAGAAAAGTTCACACTGGTCTTAAAACGTTTATTCTCACAAAGTGAGTGTGCCGCAGAAGCAAAACACTCAGCCTTTTAATGTCTTGTATAATTAAGGACCACTTTATTTTCTCTTTTTATTAATGACTTACCTTTAATGTTAGCCCGATGACACAGTTGTGTAATTTAATGTGAAATGTATTATTCAGCTAGCTGCCGCCTTACAGAAAGGTTTTGACAGGCTGTAATGGTTTTGGTTTCAGGACAGTAAACCTTCTTTTTTTATAAATGCTGGGAAGAAACTTGAAGGAAGTGAGGTGGCTCTTTTAGTAGTTTGATGGGATTAATTTTTTTAAAAGAAAGTGTAACTGAAGAAAAAAAATACAGTAAAGGACTTATCATAGCAAAGGCAAATTAGTTGTTCAGTCCCCAGTTCAGAGGAAGTGTTTAGGCTTATGCTTAAGTCTCACTGGGGACTTGCCTCAGTGAAGCTTATGCTCTCTTGACTAAAGACTGAGTTTAAGCAATTATTTACTCTTTGCATAGTGAAATTTGTAGAAAGAGATATAGCATCTTTTTTTAAACCAGCATTTTGTAAGGCACACCAGCATGTCCTTTGTCTTACGAAATGCCAGTTGGAATCAGTTGAAAATTAGCAGTTGCTTTAGGTTAAACAAATTTAGGAGTGTTCCCATGATTTTGTTGAACTGGGGGGCAGAAATATTAATAATTAAATGGACTACCTGAAAAAGTTTCCTGTGGGAGCAAATGATGTGATTCAGTGACCCAGTCCTAAGTTATATTTGCTGAAGCAAAAAAATAATATAGGGAAAAATGAGAGAAAGTTTGTCGCAGTCCTGTGCTTTATACTTTCTTCCAACTGAGTGAAAATGTAGAATCTTTTTTTGGTGCCATTTGCTTAGGAAACGGAGCCAGTGCAGTCAGTCTGTGGTGCTCAGTGACTTTGGAACTGATGACTGATTTCTTCCAAATTGGATGGAGGTTTCAGAAGAAAGCTAGTTCCTGCAGGTTCTGTGAGATGAGGTGCCTGGGCAAAGGTGACTGCCCAGAACCAGGTCAAGGTCTCCCACAGGAACTTCAACACCGAGGCACCAGAGCATCCACAGGGGCACAGACCAGAGGGATACCTGAACCACGGTAAAACCCTGGTGGGAACTAGCACTCAGGCCAAGCCACACACCCAGAGGCTATAGATCTCCTTCATGCAGGGACTCTCTCAGTTTATTTCACTGGTTTTCAAGCTGGCTCTCCTATACACCGTCTCTATCACTGGCATTGATCTCTGATTTTTGTATAGGCAAGAGACTTCTTTGTACCGATGCAAAATCAGATTATTCTATCTATCCCCACCTGCATGACAGGGACAAGTTCCCAAAAGAGGGTGCTTAGAAGCAACACTTGCCATCAAGCAGTTTAAGTGCACAGATTGCTTTTTCACAATCCAAGCCTTTGGCATTGCATGTCACTTCCCCCCAGCCCTGATGAAGGTAATTTGTTTTCCCTATAAACCTCGTCCTAGAGTACCCAACCATCCTTGGAGTACTGCCTACGTGCATTCTAGCAGCCCGACCGAAGGTGAGGGATGTATTATTGCTCTTATGGTCAGACTAAAGGAGTGAACAAAGGTGCACAGAGATACCAACTGAACACAGACATCTCTAGCAGAAGCCTAATGCTTAAGCCACAAGGGCTTTTCTTCCTTTCCTCCCTGCAAAAAGCAAATAATTTGGAGGCAAGCGTGTAAAGGAGGGGAAGAGAAGTCTGCACTGAAGACAGTGGCAGTTGCTCCCTGCCCTGCTCACCCTGCAGGTGATCTCAGCAGCTTTTCCAGAGCCTTGCATGTCCTCCCGTAGCTAGATACCAGGTACGAGGGGAGGCTATGGAGAGGAGTTCGTCTCACGTCCCATCTACATTAGGCAGCACTGATATGCTTAAATTATGATCTTGCAATTAAAAACTGTATTAAAATCTTCTGCTGGTTCTGGAGTGGGGAGCTGTAGTAAATCAGATAGCTACATGGAGACTCTTAGACAAGTTACAAATTATTCATAACCAATTATGTAAATTCCTCTGGAGCTGTAATAGTAAAAAACATCCCAGAGCCCTGTACAAAAAGTGTGTTGGTTTGGTTACCCCCAGAGAAGGAGAGGCACTATTATTGTTTAAGTCTAGTCTGTAAATGTGTTAATGGATCCACTCTGAAGTATCTGAGGGGAGAAAGAACAGACACAACCTATTAACTGCCTGTGTCCTAGTAATCATCGAATAAATTGACTTTTATTGTATCCAAAAGTAAGAAATCTTCTGGGATAAAAAACCTTTTGCTACTTGGCTGCTGATAATTGGAATCAACAACTCAAGGAATTAAGGAGGCTAGATCAGCTACATGCTTTTAAAATGATTTGTAGCTGACGTATTGCCAGTTATGCACTCTATGGGCTAATCTCTAATTGTATTTTCATGTATGGTTCTGGACTGAGTGGGTGATTTATTTGACATACGGTTTGATCTACTCATCGCCAGCCCTTAATATACAGGATTTGCCATTCCAGATCGAGCTCTTTGTCCAACGAGTCCAATCTTCTGCCTTTGGTAAAGGCTAAAAACATGCTTTCACCCTTTGCTGAAGCAGACAAACAGGCAGAGGGGTCGCTCACTGCTGAAAACGGTGATTGCAGGCATGGTTCCTGGTGGCACCGTGGCTGTTGTCACTGTCGAGCTTCAGACACCCCTGCTTGGGGCCTGACCTCTCTGTGTAAGCAATAACCAGAGGCACTTTCCAAGGCCACTTCGGAGCCATGAAGTTGTTGACTGTGTCAACTGCTTGAGAGCCTCAAGGCAGAAGCCAACAGGCAGTACGAAGACCCTCATTTTTGAGGGAATCTGTGTGGTTTAGGCACTAGTTCAGAGGCCAGGAAACTGTTAGCTAGCTCTGCTTTGAGAGATATTGAATCAGTTACTCTATCTCTCTGAACTTGTTTCCACCCACTCCTCTCGCATAATTAGACTGTAAGCTCTTCAGGGCAGGGACCATCTTTTTATAATTTGTTTTGTGTAACACCTAGCACAATGGGGTGCCAGTCTCACCTGAGGCCTGCAGGCACTGCTCTGTTACAGATAATTAGTATTTTTTTAGGCACCACTGTAGTACAAATAACCAGGGTGGTTTGTTGTTGTTGTTTATTCTTGGCCAAATCCTGCTTGCAAGCTGAAGGCAAGCAGCAAGTAAAGGTTCAGCAGATGCACAGCGGACTTTGTGGCATAGGCAGAAGTGGCACAGGCTGACTTTAGAGAAGAGCAAATACTCCTGTGAGCTTGTGGTGAAGACCTCTGCTTTATTCCTAGCTCAGCCACTAGTTCCCAAGTTGCTTTTAGCTAGCCACTTCATTACTTTTCACCAAAGTTTCCTTTCTATGACAAGTGTAATTAATGACCAGCTCCTTTATAAAGGGCTTTCAGAAGTTTGGCTAGAGACAATGAGTTTCAGTAGAAATAGTAAGAAATTATATGTGGCAAATTCTGTTTAACTACTCCTTACACTCGCATGGACAAGAGGATGTTCTTGCAGCACTTCTGTAACATGCTATGCTTTGGATAGGCAAAAGCAGGGAGAAACGACAGAAATTCAAGGGCCAAAGTGTGTATGTGTGTTCATCTGACCAGCCGTGTGTGCCTATGCTCACGTGAGTGAGAAATGCCTTTTTTTTTTTTTTTTTCAAATTCACTGAACTGTTCTTTGTTTCCTTAATCTCACCGTAGATGGTTTCCTCTTTGCATGCCCATTCTGTAATTCCCCCCGTAGACATCTGTCAGGAATACACAAAAAAACTAGCACAGCTTTGATGCAACAACAGAATCCTGGAAACTAATCAAGAAAAAAAAAAATTGCCCTTGTAAAACTGGGTCTGTAATTATAATGGGAGCCAAGATATCGAGATAATAAGGAGACAGCCCTAAATAACATGGGGGAATTACAGAAGGTAATAATGTACTGCACCACTGCCAGACAGAGTTAGACAGACAGAGTGGCTATGGGTTTTGGCCTGGGTTCTGCATTGTGTTAAGGTGCTCCATCACTGCCAGACCAAGGAAGGAGTGTGAGGAGAGGGGCTGTGCAGCCCTCCTGCCTTGGGCTGCGCCTTCCCGGGCAGCAGGAGGATCTGCGATTCCTCACCCCCCTTGCCCTGAAGCCTGGTGAGGCTTCAGCGCTGCCTCTTACCTGGGAGCTAAAAGGGGCTGTCGCAGAGTGGCCTGAAACCTGTTGCGATTTTGGGGATCAGCTTTTCCTTGCTATGTCTGCTTGGCCATGACATCTTGGATCCATGAGATGATCTGCTCCATTCCAAAAAACCTGCCTCAAATGTAGAAATCTCAGCCGTTGCCCCCCCGCAATGTGATACTGGCGTGGTACCCAGCGAAGCAAAATAGGCAAAGGGTTACCAAAAAAAAAAAAAAAGCAAAACTGTTGCTGTCTCTGAGGGAGGGAGTGTCAGCTCGGCTTTGCTGGTTATGGTAAACTGTTGTACACAAGCTCATATCCTCAAACAGGAATCTCTGTGCCAGAAAGTCCATGTAGCCTTGGAAAACAGATGGTGTGGGAGCGAGCTAATCAGGAGTGGTTGCCCTGTTGCATTTGTATGTTGCCAGAGAAGAGTCAAGCCAAGATCACGTTGCTTTCTTTCGCAGCCACCTTCAGCGGGGCAGGAGGAGCAGGGTAAATTAGCCTGCAGAGGAAATTTGCTTGGTGCTGCTGGAGCTAGCCTGCTTCCAGTACCAGAGTGAGCTTGTTGAAAGCTGGCATGGGCATCTCAATGCTGCGGTGTAGACATATCCTTTGGGTGTAATAACAATAGAAAGATGAGACATGTAGTTTTCAGAGGTTTTGGAGCAATAGGGTGTTAAGATAATACCGGCAATCAAGCTCAAAATATATCTGGTGGTGGTTTCTAACCCTGCTGGTATTTCTCCTCGGGGTTCAGTGTGTTAGAAGAGACCAAGGGCATGTTTTAAAGTATGCAGAACCCACAACCAGGAGTAAAGTTTTCCAAGGATCTTAGCACTCATTTAGACAAACAAAAATCAGCCTGTGATACAAAGCTGCACTGCAAACTGGGAGCTGAACTCGTTTGGAAATTCAGCTTTTGAGTGCCATGGATTTACTATTCAGCAAGACAAGATCTTTGCATCCTTTTCAGCAAAGCAAATGCTATTTAAAGACACAAATGCACACTCCTATTATTAAACTTAATGTTTCTGTTTTGCAAGGGTGTTCTAACTCCAGGATGGGGACGTAGAGCTGTTATCCCTGCAGGCTGACTTCAGTCCTCAAAACTGAATCTTAAACAGCAACCTCTTCACTTTTCCACTTAATCTTGGAGATGCACTAAAATACACTGTGCCTTCCTTAAATAGAAGAAAAAACATGAATTTCAGACGTGTGAGCACTGGAAATCCCAGTAAAGCTGAAGAGTCACCCTGTATAGCAGCACTTTCCAGGGACACTTATTACCTCTCCTCTAATGTCCTAGTACTCAGTAACTGTAGGAGCATAGCATGCTACTGCTAAGTGTTTTTAAATTAGGATTTTAAAACTTCTCCTGTGGCTACCCCTGTTGATTATGAATCTGTTTTTTTTCCCTACCAAGACCCAGAGTTTTGGCTCCAGCACCCTCATCAGTTGTAATTACTGTGCCCTTTTACATGGAAAATGTGATCAACTTCAGCTTGTCTGAGCTGCTTCATCCATCTGCACCTGTGGCTATGGAGGGAACGGCTCATGCTGGAAATTCTGACTCTATCAGAATGGCAGTTATTAATCCTAGGAACTGCATTAAAAAATACCTCCCTTTTTATTAGTACTATTAAGAGAAGTCTTATTCTCAACGATCTGCTAATCACTTGTCATGTTAGTTCCAATGTAAAGTATAAAACCCCTTCTTTAGTTTGAATCAAAATCATGTGTTTTTAAAAACATAGGAATATATTTGACAAATGAATGAATGTGGTTGACTGGGGGTAAATATGGCCAGGATAAGTCCTTTCACTCCCTCTCTCTTTGCATCCTGTTTAATTCACACAGAAAAATGGCAATACAATATCCTTAGGCTTTTTTTTATTTCAGTGGGCCTTCTGATTGTGCTGAGCACAAATGGCCTTTGCAACTCGAGGGTTCAAGATGAGCTTGATGGGGTATTATGTGGCGCACAACTGTCAGGAGCATCAGCTAACTCTGCCTATGTCCTGCGTCTTGCTGCAGTTCACACCTGGGTTTGGATTCTTCTGTGGCTTCAGTTTCAACAAAATTTTCTCTCAATCAGGCCAGGAGGAGCAACTCTGAAGGTTTGCTCTTTTAAATGACTGTTTTGGCTGTTTCTTTTGGTACTTCAAATAATTTGAGGCTAAAGAGATGAAAGTTCACAGTCTCTATGCACAAACACAGGGAGAGAGAGAACAGGAGTAGTTCCCAAGTCCTGCAGCAGCCCTGGAAGGCACTATATGTGTCCTCCTGTGCAGCATGTGTCCTGCTGGCTTAAGACCCATGCTCAGATTAAACCTGGCCAAGGAGCCAGGATATCCACATGCAGTGGTCAGATCAAACACCAGCTTGCCTTGGCGGGACCTTGCTTCGGTTCTGACTGCTCTCTCTGCATCTGCACAGCTGTCCCAAAGCCCGTGTTTGCAAGCCTCAGAAATCCGCTTGCACGGAGGAGAGGTGGGGCACAAGTGCTCCTTTTGCAATAACAAGCTTGTCTTTCCACTGATTCTGCCTGGGTGGCACAGTAACCACAGGCTCTCATCATTAGCAACAATTGGTGGGTCCCAGATTTAGCTCTGTCACCACAAACCCTGTCTTTTGCTCGCGCGGTCTCCAGCTTTAGCAAGTGGCAACTCCCTTAATTATACATTTTTATCTCCTCCACCCCAGCTACTGCACTCAGGGCTGGGGGAAGGGAGGAAAGAGCAAAAAGAAGGAATCAAAGGGGGAAAGTTAATTTAAGTACCTGGCTGCAGCGAGCACTGTAGTCCATTTTACTGGCTATAGCATAACTCTGCTCTCTGCAGCTTGATTTTAGCAGGAGCCCTGGACAACTAATTTTTCCTTTCTATTGGGGCTGCAGCTTAGGGCTGTAGTTCAGGGCTTCCCCCTACCCCCAACCTTTTCTTCCTGCTCAGGAAGGCTTATTGTGTGATTCCCCTTCTCTGGCCTGCTTTGGGGTGAGCCCCGCTTTGCCCTAAGCCCACCACCGTCTCCTTGGGCGTCCTCCTGCCCCAGCCAGGGGCTTTCCAGGTCCCTTGGGCTTCCCTGCTCCTCTTTCTTTTTCCTTTGCTGCCCTCTATCCCCCAGCCTTGCTCTGCTGCCTCGCACGTAAACCCGTAATTTGCTGCATAGGCATAAAATACTGTGAACTGCTGCACCTTTTGCACATGGATAGGTCAAAAAGAAGTGTAGCAATTTGCTTGAACATGTGCACGGGCAGTATTAATGCAGATCAGTTGCAAGAAATAACGTAATACAGATTTGCCAACGTATGTATTGCATAAATGCTGACAGGTGCTGACAGAAGTGTGTGCGTAAACATTTAATAGCACTGTTAATTCATAGCACAACAGTTGCTGTTGGCATGGTTTGGAATTTATTATATTTTGCTATTTGTTCCTAGTCAGCTTGTTGTCCATCAGCCTCCCAGATGGCATGTCTACCGCAATCCCTTCCTCCTAAAATTTGCATGATGCTTTTCCTGGGAGCAAGGCAGGGTGGCTGATAGCTCAAGTTGTGCATGCAGTCGCCAAAGCTTCCTTTCTTGCTCAATATAAGCCCACTTCGTGTCTGTGAAGAATTCCCCTAATCTCTTTATATCTTAATTGCTCTCTGTGAATAGGGGGAAATAAATATTTCATTCCCTTATAGATGTGTTTCCCTTTTCTGTTTTTCTTTCCTAATCTACTCAGATTGCTGTGGTGAAAACCTGGCCCCACTGAAGGCAAGAGGCGAAACCACCACTGATTTCAGTTCAACAAAGATTCACCTTAACTGACTGCCTAAAAGTTAGGTGTCTAGTCCAAGATAATCATCTAGGCTCCATTTATAGTCCCTGTCAAGAGATACTGGCACCTCCAGCAGCAATTCACCCTACACATCTCAGATAGCTATCTTGGGATGGGATGAATAGCCCTCCATAGGTGCCAATTTGTCGCTCCATTGACTACAGTGGAGGCTGAAAGTTTGAACTTAAACCAACTTTTAGGTGGCTCTTTTCCAGTTGCAAGTGACAGGGATGACCACTTGCAATGTGGTAGCACTCCCTCTCTCCCTGCCAGAGATGGGGGCTCCAGTGGGATGTCGACCTGCTGCAACATTGCAAATATTTATAGCTGGACCAAGATAGTGTGATTTCTGCCGTGGCCTTGGGTATTCCCCTGCAAACTGCACTCAGGTGGCCTTGGATTGTGCCTTGCTCTGGCTGCCCTCTGGCATCACTGTGTTAATCCGTGACAGGTTTCAGAAGCAGCAGCAGCAAAAGGTGTATATATATGCTGAGCAGCATTTTGCTGGGTTTTGCCAAGGGAAAAACTGAACCATTGTGTGGGTTTCAGGTTTTGTTTTTCTCAGTGGAAAAACTGGATGCTATCAAATAACACGAATGCCTTTTCTTTCCAGCACTGAGTGAAAGAGGAGCATTTTCACTATTAATCTCTAAAGGTACACAGTAATCAGTCATGTTTCAGGTATGAGGGACAGTAAACGTCTGCTTGGGGGTCTCAGTGCGTGTCTACACATGCTGGTCATCGGGAGCATGGGAGTTCTGAATGAGCGAGCATGTTTGATAGCCTCCAAGACACGTTCCTGATTGTTTTCCCCCCAAATCGAGGATGCTGGTTAGGAGGTGCCACAGGCCAGTCTCTGAGGAGGTGAGTGCCTGATGGGATTCATTCCTTTAATTTCACCAGGAGCCCCGTAGGAATCGCAGTGTGGCCTCCTGGTTGGGGCGGGGCGTGTTGCTGCCAGACGGGGGTGGCCATAGGAGCTGAATTATGGCCCTAAAAGCTGCTGGGATGTCCTACTGACAAATGAGAGGGGGAGAAGTTTCTTGGCTTTAACAGAGTCGCCACATAGGAAAAGTCAACACAGAGACAAAAATCAAACCTTTGTTCCTCTGAATTGTGAAAATTATTTCCTCTGTGGGTGCAAATTGATGGGGGATATTCTGATTTATCAGGTAAGGATCCTGGTCTAATGTGCAGTAAAAGCTTCAAGTTTTGGCTGTAACTCAGGGGTTAGTCCTTTAGGTAGTCACATAGGAGGTTTTGCAAGGGGATCAGAAGGTAGGGCTCTTGGGAACCCCAGGAAAAATAAACATAACCCAAAAAGCTGTGAGAGATTGTGTGACAGCCTCTGGTGAATGAAAAGTGACTGAACACCAGGTTTTTCTCTTTCACAGCCATAAAAACCAGGCTAAGGAGGCTGTCCATTACATCTCTTCTATGGTATCACTCCCTGTGTTTGACATAGCTCACATGATCTACGAACTGGGGCCTGGTTTTGATTTAGCACTGTTTATTAACCTAACGGTGCTGACATATTTTAGTGCAACGTATAAAATCTAAGGCTTTTTCTTAAGCTGAGGAAATGAGGTTATATGACATTGATCCAAAATGGAGGGGAGTATTTTAGGTTTCACTTTAACAGACAAGGGAATCAAGACAAGGGAAATGCAGTCTTTCTCCTGTCCTCCCTGCCAAGTCCTCTGCAAATGGGGCAGAAACACCGGGTTTCAGTAAATTCTAGTGCACATTTAAAACCAGCTGTAAATGGCTTTTGATCATTTTGTTGTGTTTGTGAAAGACTGTAAGAATCAGTTTAAAATTTTAATTGAGGCAATAAGAAAATCAAAATAACAGATCTGCTTAAGTTACTCATGTCCAAGTCTGCAAACAGTTGGACACCAATGTCCTGTGGCTACAGTGGAGGTACAAGACCTTTTCCCCGTTATATGGAAAAGGAAACTGAGGCCAGAGGGTGGGGGAATGGTGAGTCTGATACTATGGTGATTCAATGGGTAGAAAAGAGATTGGTCTTCCTGGTTTAGGATGTTATGGAATTCCATGAGTGTTAGAAATGTCAGTTAAGGATAACTGATTAAGGAAATCTAGAGCTTACTGGCACAAAATAGTGATCTGCAGACAGGCAATGACAGGCCATTAATAGGCCTAGTAATATGGATTTGCATTAACTGTTTGGAGGTATTTTGTAAGCCCCTTGGCCGCATGTCAAATCACTAAGCTGGTACATTGTTCCAGCATTGGAGTTACTGTTGTTGGTGTGAGTCCAGAGTTGTGCAATAGTACCAAGTCCCTGCTTTTCTCCTGGTTACCTTTTGAATGGAGGTCCTTTCCTTGATTTTGGTAACAGCTATTAAATTTAGCTGCACCCACTCAACATTGCTGCACCTCTCGGAAATAGGATAGCAGTTGTGTAACTTCCATTCATCCATCCATACAGAGCAGTTCATTTCCATTATTGAGGTTTCCCAACATCATGACAGAGTTGCATTAATGTGGCTTATCTGTGATAACCAGTGCAAACTACTGCAGGAAAATCCATGAACAGAGCCAGCCCTGTTTAATTCAGTCTGGTGACTGAACATTACACCATTATACTCCACCAGTGCCGCTTCGGGGTGTAGCTGCACCATATCTCAGCTCACTGCTCCTCCCCACATGGTTCCTCTCCTGACCTGTGCCACAGTGCTCACTCTCTGCTTGGATGCCCACTGGTTGTATTTTGATCCCTGTACCTGCTGGAGTTGCCTGTAACAAGTTACCACGATCAGTTACTCTGTGATCTGAGCAAGCTGGCTTGTAATTTCACCAAATTCCCTCTATTCCCACCATGACTGTGTGGTTGCCCTTTTTCCTCCTGTAGCCAGCCCAGAAGCTCACTGGTGCATCTTTCCTTTCCCATTGCTCCAGTCACCCCATGAAAAAGGGCTGAAGGAGCTCACACGTTTCCCCATGTAATCTTGCTGCTAGCTGACATTTCTCCTCCTCTCATTTATCCCAAATCCCTTCCTTTTCAGATCCCTTCATTTCCTCCTGCTCTTGGTTTTTAAGCCTTCTCTTACGTGACTTACTGTCTAGAACAGCTTCTCTCTGTACTTCTCTCCCCTTTCAAATCCTTTCTTAAACCACAGCCACTTCAGCAAGTCCTCCTTTTCAGAGGCAGTAATCCCCATTTATGCCATAGCCCACAAACATTATCTGGTGTCATGTCAAGCATGTGTACAGCCTCTAAGGTAGTCTGGTGAGGTTTCTGAGAGAGACTAGAGCTTCTAAATCCCTTTGAAATGTAATAGAAATCTGGCACCTAATTCTCTTTGGTTTTAAAATCCCTGTTCTTCTCCTGGGGCAAGGCATGTGTATTGATCTAGGTGATGTGCTACAGTACCACTGTACGATGCTATGTGAGTTTTATATTGAACCATTAATCATTTGAATGCACAGCAATGTGTGAGTTAAGAGCATGTGCCCAATATTAAGATGGGCTGATTTAGATGTGTCTCGTGGGACTGGTTCTTGCTCAATTGCTCATTTCCAGATGTGAATTTTGAGAAAGGCAGAGCTTGCAAGTGCTGTGTCTGTCTTCTCTTAAGGATCCCCCATAGTCAGTACCTATCTCTGTGTAAGTAAGTGTGATTACTCCCAGTGGTATCAGCTGCAGCAGGACTGTAGACACTTTGCTTCTTGGTTACTTGCTGTGAAACAGGTTTGCTATCAGCCCTATCTGCCAAGCAGGTGAATTCCCTCCTTTCCCACTGAGGCTGTTGCTGTGAGAGCCCTGTACAAAAGGTGGCTTTGAGCATCGTGGAATTGTCAGGAATATTTAGCCTGCTGTGTTTCTCAAAGGAAAGGAGATCGGAACTGGGATTTAAGAAGAGGATGGTATGGTCATAAATGGGTTTAGGACTAGGGCTAGACACGGGCATGACTATAAGATAGTTATGTGGATTGTTGTCCAGAGCAGAGAGAAGTAATTCAGGGGATGGTGGGTCTGCTTTTACATCCCGGAGAGACAGGCTGTTCACACAGGGGCCACCAACAGTCCTACACTTGGCCCACTTCTGCTTTTATTAAACTCAGTGGCAAAATTTCTGTGGGGAGCCTGTCAGGTCCTAAGTCCTAAGCACTTTTGAGAACTTGCAGCCCCTCAGTTTTTGATCCATTACATTCATTCCTCATGTTGTGATTTAATTCTCAGGAGCATCGTTAGGAGTAGTCTGTGGGCAGATGGGACTCTTGAGTCTCCTCCTGGCGCAGGACTTTGCCTGACAAAAAGTGCTACTCGAGTAAATGTAAACTGTCAGCGATGGTCAGTCCTTAATGAGAGCTGTGTTAGATTCAGCTCAATTAGAAACCCACTTTGAGGGGAAAAAAAGCTACCGTGTCAATGTTTATCCAGTAAAGTAAAATGCAACTGTCCTGGGAAGGAGCTGTGGCCTGCAGACTAGCTCCCCCCCAAGCAATGGCTGACAGCAGATCCCATGCAGCACTTTTACGGGATACGTTCTCCTCCATTAAAAAGATGAAAGGTAAGAGAAGGAGAGGAGGCTAATTCTGATCAATTGCCAAAATCATAAAACAGATTGAGAGAGAGAGGAAGAACCCTGCTGTAAATTACCCAGTGAGTCCATGCCGGAGCTGGGGATTAAACCCAGGTCTGCAAAATTCCAGTCAATTACTGTGAGCATGAGGCCACTTGCATCTGCTGACTCCCCGCTCTGGGTACTCCTCTTCTGAAGCAGTGAAGCTGCTTGCAAAGTGTGAGAGTGGCAAAATTTGGGCTAGTCAGCAATGCTTTACTAAGCAATGCAATTCACGCGAGCCCTTGAGTAACTATGGGATGGCAGGATCATGTACCCTCCTGCTACATGGCACGCTGGAGCCATTTAAGAAATCCCTCAGCCTCGTGAGCTCCTGGGCAGAATTACTGCACTCGGTTAGGCTGAGTGGGGTTCACTGGCTGTAGTTTATGCAAGCGGGGTGGTGAATGAGTGACCGGAGAGGATGAACAGCAAGGGAGGACAGGCTTTCCATTACAGAAGATCCGGATTTATTTCTGTTCATTCATTGCAAGTCAGAATCCATTCTCTTCATTTTCATTCTTCCGTGCTGTGACACCTTTAAAATCCATGGTACATTTAACTTTTGATTTTCATTTAATACCTTTTAAAGTGATCTAATGCAGACAGATTACAGACAGTAACGGTTACTGTCCTTTGGTGGAAATACCCTATTCAATAAGATGTTGTAAGACAGATTGGCCACACCATGCATTAGAAAAAGAAAGATATACTAAGTTTAGATGCTATGGCAGTAAAACTTTATAGGCTTACCAATTTTAGAGTCATACTTTCCTGAAGTTTTCAAATCACTTTGCAAAGGTAGCTAGCTATCCTAGTTTTGAAATCAGAAATAGTTGTTGTTGCAGTTTGCAGTATTTAATGTAGATCTATGTAAATTGGTAGGGGAGGGGGATGAGAACAGTTTGATCTTAAAATATAATTTGGACTGTTCTCATCTTTTCTTGTAAAGGCTGTTTTGATCGTTTGTTGCCACCTCCCAGTTTGCAAACATCTCAAGTCTCTCAAAAAGTTCTGATACTTTTAAAGATAAGGATCAGATTTTATGTATTTTTGTCTTTTAGTTCTCATGCCTTTGACATTCAGGTTTGCAAACTTCTTCCCCTATCAAAGGGCTTTAACATCTTTCCTTTTTTTATTTTTTAATGAAAATTGACATTCTCATTTGATAATGTGACTCTAGGAGCCAAGACTTTAAGAAAAATGCCAAATACCACAATACCTACGGGAATTTGCAACCTTATTATTAATAATGGGTGCCTCTCACTCCTCTTCAAGCCTCCTGAGATTTTGATGTTTCATCTAAATCTACCTAGATTCTTGTGATCTTTAAAGGTGGGGAGACAGTGGAAAAGTACTTCCTTGGGAGAAGAACTGATTACAAAGCACGGATCCAGCTTCCAGTCTGCACCTCTTTAAACAACAAATATTTTCACGTTTAAGGTTTGGTTGCCTGTAATCTTGTTTTTTCTCCACTCCTTTTTGCTTTGCTGGTAGAATGAAGAATTTGATTTAAGGTTATATGCCTGGAAAAATAAAGCATTTAATTTACATTTTACAAGGCAGTTATTGCAGGTTAATTAAATATCAATTGAGTGTTATAGGCTGTATTAAGATTTATTAATAACCCAGCAGATAAGTCTCCTTGGAATTCAATTAAATGAAAATCGCATAAAAATATATGTGTAATTTTATTCATATAATACATAAAACTTGTGAATTATAGTGCAGCATTGTACAGTAAGTTGATTAATGGGAATTAATTGCTGAAATAGAGAAAAATCAATTTAAACTTCCTGTATCAGATGTAAGAAGCATGGTATACTTCTCCCATACCCTTGGAAAGCTGAGTTTGTGTCTGCACTTACACTGTCTCACTCCATACTGTAAGATGTATCTTGGGCATAAATGTGCTTCCTCTCCTTTCACCTGCTTTAGCTCAGCATTCTAGGCTTAGAGAAAGGAACAACTCTGTATTGCCAGTATGTTCTGTTGAGTTAGTTGTATGACTGAAGATTTTAGAGTTGAATGAAGCAGCAGACCAGCCCATGAGCTGGTGGGTATCCCTGACACTGAAGGTGCACATGGGTTCATGTCTTGTGTCACAGGCGAGATCTCTGTCTGTAAGGGAAAGGCTTGCAAGTGTATCGAGAGGTTTGGGAGTGTTTGTGCCAATGGATGTTGGAGACTTTTACCCTTGATGCTTTTTCAAATGTCTCCTTAAGCATTTGTAAGATAGTTAGCAATAGAAACACTGCTAGCCAGGTTGTCTGCAAACTCAGGAGCACATGGGTGTGTTGGGCTGTAACCAGGATTAATGAGTGGATCTAGGACCATTTGGGGAAGCAAAGCTTCCAACATTGGAGATGAGGTTCAGGAGCTGGACTTGGAAAATATCTTTCCAATATTTGCAGAACAATTGAGGCCTGGCGTGCTGCCATCTGTTCCCTGCGCATCCTGTGCTAAATACTGTCAATATGAGATTATGTTCCAATTACAGTACCAGACTGACTGGTTTAACTCCTACCATGAATCTATTTTCCTTTATTACTATGTACTAACTGTGTGACTGATGTACCAGACACCAAAAGAGATGGTCTCTGCCCAGAGGGCTTTGTCTAAAAGAAACATGCCAGGAGAAGACAGAACGCAACAGAAAATGCAGATGAATGAGTAACTCAGTTGAGATTTTCTTTTTAATTTGGGAATTCTTTGCTTGTTTGTGTGTTTGGCTTGAGTTTTAGTATTACTAAACTTGCTTCCTTCAGACATTGCACAAGAACAGAGACTTCCATAGAAACTCAAACAGGGTTAGGCATGTGGCTCTTTGAAGTGTGTGTGCGTGTATGTTGGGGGGGGCGGGGGGGTGTGAATGCTCAGTGCACACATGGCAACATTGGAGGATGGAAAACAAAGGGAGGACCATGTTCCAGCTCAGACGACAACTCCAGCAGACACCATGGCTCGTGCTGGGGAAGTTTAGCTGTACTTAAAATATAGCAGGTGTCTTTCTGTCAATGCACTCCTTGCTCATCTTCCCTGCTCCTCTAGTAGAGAATGCATGTATCTGTCTCCTCTGTGCTTCATCTCTGCTTCTCCCTGCACTAGTTGTCAGGGATATTAGCATTAAATACTTACTGCCTGGCTTAACTAAGGGGTAAGATAGGATTTAATTTGTATGGCTGAAATCCAATTATATAATGGAGCCCCTGGGGGAAGCAGTTATACCTGCTGAATCTCTTGGATGAGTAATTGTGCACAAAGGCTCCTCTCCAGAAGTAGAAACAGATCTGAAATATTTTTCTTTTCTCTTTTTTTGCCACTGCTGTTACATAATAGGGCTGAGACCCTGAAAAGAAAAGCCAATGATAACCCAGTGCAGTAGAAAGAATTAAAGCATTGCCAGGAGAAAACAAGTTATAATCTGATAAAATCAAGGATCTAACAGGAAGTCTGCAGCAGCATTAGCTTGGAGGAGCCAAAATGCAGGGCAGCCAGAGGAAGCTTACTCATCTTTTTGGAAAACAGCACAGAGGCTTTGCTGTCTAACTTTTTCCCCCACTTCTACTATGAGCAGGGAAAGGGAATCCTCTCCTTGCTTTTGTCAAAGCTTGGGAGGTGGGTAGATATAAAAAAATGCTAAGCAGCCAGCTAATTCAGATTCTTTAGAAAAATCCTGCACTTAACTACCTTTAAAACCCCCTGCTCCTTATCCTGCCTGTCATCTGCATCCTGATAAGCATCAAAACCATAGGTGATGATGAGCAGGACAGGAACAAAAGCTTGATGAGGTTCCCAGCAAGGTTTCTGAAAGCAGGCAAGCTTGTAAAGCATTGATCACTGGGATAGTATTGGGACTTGACAACTGCCCCATCTGGTATCTTCAGCAGCTCCAAATCCCACGGAGGAATATACCAAGGGCTCTGAATGGGACTGAAAGCACCAGCTTGTTATACTTAGGCAAGTTTTCTCAAAGGTCGGGGTGCCATATTTAATTCTATTTTTAAAAATACAAAGCAAACTTCTGTTCTTTTCCTAATGAGTTCCGAGTGGAAAAATGATTTCCTCAGTCTCTTTGATTACATGACTACGTGAAGATAAAATGATGGGTTGCATCCAGCCAGCCGAAGGAAGTCCAGAACTCCAAATGCCACAGACTGAGGACAAACCCGGATGGTCAGATATCCCACCCCATCCATCAGCCCTGCTGTCTGGGCAAGTCTTTCAATTCTTTTAAAAAACAGCTAAAGCAAAAGCAGTTGCAACACTTGAACTCCTGAGGAGGGGGTACCTGTCTCACAGACTTGCAGCTCCACCCAGTGGCTCCTTTTTGGCAAGATAAACCCAAGGTTTCAGAAGCATTAAAACCTGTTGAGGTCAACGTTGTTATACTGTGGCGATGCTCTGGCAACGTGCTTGAGAAATTGGGTTTATATTTCTTTGTCAGATTCTTAGCAAGCTGTCATCTACCATTTGAATAATGGCAAAAAACTGCAAAGAGAATTTTTAGTGAAATAGAAAACCCAGCAATCTTACTACTCCCTTTCATAAAAACTTCCCAGCACAAACGGTAGGAGAAAAAAAAGTGGGGAACTGATAACTAACACTTCACCTTCCCAAATTCTCTATGAGCAGATTGCAATAGTTTCCCCCAAATTTATTTGATATATGAAATTATTAATGAATTACCAGAGCAAATTATTTTTTATTTGTAAGCTCTTTTTGCAAAGAATTCTCTTGTGAGTGTGAATTTTGGTGAAGTTAACTTGGCAACTCACACTGTATTGCTTCGCTTTCCTTCCTGGGTAATTACTGTGACTAACAAGAAGCAAATTTTGATCATTTCTATCAAGGATGCCCTGCTGAAACTTGCTTTTTTTCAGGAGGATTAGGGCACTTGTAATTAAAATAAGCTTTTATTTGTGTACGTGTACACTTTTACTGTAGGAAAACTCGAGAGTTTGTATGTATTCACAGAACACAGAAGTGTCATACAAATAGAATTATTTTTAGATTTGAACCAGTATTGTAAAAATATCCCATTCCTCCAAGCTCAAGTGAAAAACTGAAATCTCTATTGTGCTTAATGTAGGTTTACCAGTCTCTCTGTATGTCTTAAAAATAGAGGACCCGATAAACTGAATCAAACCACAGTTTTTGTTGTGAATCTTCTGGAAGTGCCTGCCCCATCTGTGTTAGGAAAATATCATCTGTGAAATGCTGCTCCTGGATGGACTATGTAGCTCCTGTGCCATAGAATGAGTTGAAGTGACCTCTTCCTCCTGAAGTTCAGACATTATTTAGCATAAATGCAGCCCCTAAGGCCTTTCACTGAGGTTGCTGTCTGCCAGTGCGGCAGCTGAACGTGGGCTTTAATTTGTTTTGCTTTGCTGCTAGAGTGCTGTGAGGTAAGAGAATTTGGGTTACAAACTATATGAATCCCACCTCTAAACTTGTAGACATCAGTTATCCATCCATACAATTAGAAAGTCAGTCAGCCTACGCATTGTTAGCACAAAAGATTGGAAGTTTCTTTTTACAGGGATATTTCAAAACAGATATAATATTCCACATGTTAAAAATAACAGAAAGCATTTTGAAAAAGGTAGCTCTGGAAAAGGGAACTGTTTTTTCTTTTATTAAACCCTAAAACAGAGCAAGAACTTGCTGGGCTTTCCTTGTCTTCCCTAAAATTATCACTGAAGACCCTTTGAGTGTATGAGCCAGGCACAGCCATCCCACCAGCTGCCTGAGGCCATGGCAAGGGAGAGGTCCGTTTCCTGAGTATGGAAAGAGATGGAGGCTTCTCAGGCTGCGGAACAAAACTGGTTAACTAATTTTATCAAAAAGGTGTTTGCTGTGCACCATCTCGCATCTGAACCTGTCTCTCTTGTTCCCACAAGTGATCCTCATGCAGCGGTGGCACTGTGGGAATGAGTGAGGCCAGCAAGACCTGCATCTGTGTGCACATGGCTGGTGTGATAAGCTCCCTCCTTGCCCCAAACATGCTGCTTAGTTCTTCTTTTCATGAAGCTGGGGAAGTTCCAGGTTCCCTGCAGCTGCTTTCAACCACTGTGCCATTCTGCACTCTCCCTCTTTCCAGGTGAAGCGGGGTTTGTACCCAAAATGTAGGAGAAGGTGGTGACTGTCACGTTCTGTAAAGGCAAGTTTAGGAAAGGCTGTGGCTTCCGGAAAGGGTACTAGATGACCTTGATTATCCTGTGCAATAGTATCATTAACCACATCTTCCAGTAAGGGATGTGTGAGCCTAGTCTCACTGAGGGGTCCGTAGAGGACAACAGCTGATGCCTGATCAGAAAAGGTTTTCTTGTTGGAGTGTCACTGTAGGAATAATACACTTGTCCTGTGAGTAAGTCGGGTTTCAGCTGCAAGTTCCTTGCTGCAAAAACATGCATCAATGCAATGTTCCCTGGAGAAATAAGAGGGGGAAAGAAACAGGTATTTAGGAGGAGCTAAATTTTCTTGTTTGCTGTAAAATGAGTACATTGGATCTGCCGGCTTCAGTGCTGTGAAGTAGGGAATGCACTCATCGTGTTACCCAGCTGTACTGTAGAGAGACTGAGTAGTTAATCCAGACCTCCAAGATTCTTTAAACCTTTGGTCTCCCCTTTGAGCTGGACAATTAATGTGCCTTGTGATACTGGTTCATGTGAAGCGAAAGGGCAGTGTTTTGTAGTGAGAGCAGGATGAATGGGAGGCAGTGCTCGAGGGTTTTGTTCCTGGCTCTGCTGTGAGCCTTTGAAGAAGTCACTTGATTTATCTAGGCCTGATTCTTCTCTAACAGCATTTTCGAACTACTGTTATCTGCACTTTTGGAAAAAGACATATAAGTGTGCTGCACAGAAATGACTAAAACCCTGCATGATTTAATGGTGATCTTTACTCCCCTGAAATGCATTCAACACCACAACAAACTCTTTCTATAGGCTTTGTGAGTAGTTTCTTGTGCTTACTGAAATCAGTTATGTAGTACAGCCTTTTTTGCAAGGAACATTACAAGTAGTGTTAATTTAATTTCTTCTAATAAAGAAGAAATTAAGTGTCTTTTCAAATAAAAAAACATTTAAAAAATATTATCTGAATTTCTCTCTCTCCCCCCATATATCTCTTGGAACGTTTACCTAGAACAAGAAAGATTAGATCTCTGTTCTTTCCACTGACCCTTTTTTCAGTTTTTTAAACAACATTTTTCCTATGTTGAGGGGAAGAAAAAAAAGAAAACCCTTCCCAGGAAAGACAGTAGAATATAAATAACTGTTTTAAAAATTCTTTTAGCCAGTCTAAGTTTTGTGGTTATAAAAATATTTGTGCTCATTCACCATATTCATCTCTCTGTCTTGGAAGATTATGGTTAAACTGACGTGTAAAATCCCCTGTGACTAAACCAGCCTGGTAGCACCACATGCAAAGAGATTAATCATTCACTCACCCATGTGTGTGTAATTATGCTCTGTGTTTTCAGGCTCCAGGTAGTTCAACACACTGTTCCTGGCTCTGGCAAGAGAATACAACTCTTGAAGAAACGTTGCTTTGTCCCCATACACTGTGTTTGCATGGATGATGCAGGTTGTGAGTTTACAACTGTTGCTCAGCTGTAAAATCAGGGAGGGATATTAGCAAGTGATGGATTCAGAGATGAAGTCTTCCGCAGTGATATTGGGTTTGCCAGGTAAAACCAAAACCCGGGAATATTGGGCTGAGAGAAGTCAACATTTGCAGAGGTGCTCTGGACAGTTAGGGCCTGGTTTGGGTCCCTAAAAATGCAAGGAGTGCCCAGTTTGATTTTTTTTTTTTCAATAGCACGCTTGCACCCATGTGGTGCTTACCAAGAGATGTTGGATGGAGGGTGCTAGTGGCGTTAACTCTTCTGCAGTTGTGATGTATAAATGAGTATTTGCAACAACCAAAATCAGCTACCAGAAGAAGCCAGCTAAGCTGGCTGGCCTCAAACTGTAACTGGGAGAGGTGCTCCAGGCAGTGGTTTAGGTCACAAGTCTCATTTTTACATTCTGCTTCGTCCTCTAGAATTCATCTGTCTGCTAACTGTACTGGGAGTCTAAAAAGCCTAGCCAGCTAACTTAGGTAGGTCGCTGACTGAGTACACTAATACTTTTGATTCTTAAATCATTCAGGCACATCTGAAAATTACACCTTTATGCAGTACAAACTAGGTGAACCTGGTTTCATAGGACCTAATTTAAGACAGCTCTCTCCAAAGTCACACTCCTTCTGGTGGAGTTAAAGCACAGGAGCAAAGGGCAGCACCCTTTGATCTTGCGAGAGTTTGGCAGCTTCCTGATGATGCGGGAATATCAGGCTTTGGTAAGCTTAGGGCAATGTGGTTTATGCATCAAGTCAAGGCAGTGGTTGGATACACACTTAGATATAGTTGTGGGGTCTTTCTAACCATCTTTCTCCTTCCATCTATCCTGTGCTGTAATACCAGGGGCTCTACCATTGGCTTTTGTACCTTTTTCAATGCAAGTTTTTCTGCCATGGCCTTTGTCTTCCCATAAGGCAGCTCCAATTCCCACTGTATTTGGTGTCCTCATTTCCTCTGAAATAGATTGTGAGAGGCGGTGAGTGACTGTGAAGTAGAGCATAGGACTTGGAGACATTTATCACAGCATAATTTACTCTGCAATCCCTGCTCTCCAGGGACTTACCACCGGCTGTGAGTTATATGAATCCGAGATCCTTGATGCAGTTCAGGAGAAATAAGGCCTCAAGAAATACCAGGCAGTTCTGGGTGTTCGTAGGCAGGTTTGCATGTGGGTAGTGGTTTGATGTCTGAGAGCTGGATTTGTTGTCTAATAGCATGATTGAAGCACATAATATTCTGGCAGGCAAATTAGAAGGCAGGGGAGTTACCCTTTTTAAGCAATTCTCATGTGGCTGAACAAGGTGGAAAGTGCACAAGATGGAGGGCAGGAAAATGAGAGCAATCCTACTTCATTTTTTCATTAGAGCTCGAGAAAAGCCTTTCATGAGCCATAAACTAAAAGGAGAAGCTGCTGCTTAATTTTCTTACAGAGTTGGGAGACATTTGCTGGTGACGTGATAGAGCTGCTAGTGATCTCTCGGAAGATGTGATCAGCTGGTTTGTGCTGGGGTTATTCCTTCATCTCCCCTAGCTAATTATGCTCAAAGGGAAGAGCAGAGAAGTGGACCCATGATTAAGGGCAAGTCGGGCTTGCAGCCATGTTGGGGACACTTGGTTGCCACCATGGAAGACAACCCGCTCCTCAGCCTCCTAACTTACAGCTGCAAGGAGGAAAGCCCATGGGATCTAACATGTAGCTGGCCTCACAGGCCCTGAAATAATTCCAAGGAGAACCAAGAAAGCAGCTCTATTCCCCACCAGGGCACTGGTGTTTTGTCCCAGTGGTTCTAGATCAACATTAGTCTGTGGCAGGATTCTGTTCCGCAGATTCAGTGGGCTCTGGAGAAGCTGGGGAGTGAAGAAACCTTATTTGAAGCATTGGGAAGGACCATCCCTGAAGACCATGTGGCCACTTGCTCCCCTGCTGCCATGACTAGCATGAATAGGCTCTCTCTCCTTCTCCATGCTGCAGGAGACTTTCTTCACATCTTTAAATTAATTTGTTCCATATTTTGCTCTCCTGGAGAAATTCACCCTAGGCAGACACCAGACTCTGCCAGGCATGGGGTACCCCCACACAGGGCAATGAAAAATTATCATGCTCCTTTTGCAGATGAGGCTCAGATGCACCTCTTGGAAGAGTTAAGTGGCCTGTGATGAGTTCATGCGGCAAATCTGCAGCAGAGATCTTTTTGTCAAACACTGGGCCTCGGGAGAGCAAGCTCTGACTTGGGCTCCCTGTTTGACCTTGGGCATCTTGCTTACTCTTTTCTGTGCTCAGCTCTCCATGTGTAAAACGTGGATAATGCTGTTGCCTTTCTCTTGCCTGTTTGGCAGTCTAGTATCTTGTGTGTCAGATATCCCAGCTGAGATCAGAGCCTTCTTGTGCTACAGCAACAGAAATAAATTAGGAGCATCAGAAGTACAGCCTCCTCACACACCCTGGGTTTTCATCACAAAACCCTCCTCCCCTTTCCTGTGTTTATGGGTGATGAGCAAGAGACAAACTAGAAAACAAGCAAGACAAAAGATTGATTGTGCATGGTTTTTTGCAAGCCCAGGAGAGGCTCAAGACAATTAGGGGGGTTATCTGGAAGTTCTAGTTTTAATTGCTTTCTTGTTTTAATCCAAATTTATTTTTTTACCTTGCAAAGCTTTTAAAAAGCAGCAGCTTCACAAAGGGGCAAACCTGCCTGCTGTTCCTGGGCTGCAGAGCTCTGCTCGTGTTTGCCTTCCCCCACCCCTTCTGAAGCTTGGTAGTAACAAAGAGCTCAGCATAATGCTCTCGCTTTTCAAAATGATCACAGATAACTGAACGCTAATAAGACTGGAGCAGCATTGTCAGAAGGTATCTCAGCAGTGGCTGTCTCAGAGGGATTGAGACTGACAGAGGCATTTTCTATTATTGTCGGATGCTGAGGTGTGAGCATTATCCCTGCACCCATCACCCTGTCCAGAGACTAATCTTGCTTTGTCTGTGTCAGTGCCCAAGCACGTAAAAGTGAGTTAAATAAAATTATACGAGGAATGATGGAGAAGGGGGACAGAGAAAAATGCAGGCCGGCAGGATCACGGATTGTGAGGGAGAAGAGCAGAACAGATTGGGTGGGGATAGAGGAGATGAGAAGAGGAGGAAGGGGAAAGCCGCATCACCTGTGCTTTCAGTCTGGAAAACAGAGCCATGTTACTTTGCCTTCCAGTCATCACTGGGCTCCCTATTGAGACAGGTGGTGTAACTTTTGACTGGGGGCTGACCCTTCTTTCATTTTGCATTATGTAATTCCTTTAGTTTAAAATAAAAATAATTGGAGAATGAAGATTGCTTTCTCCCAGCATCATGGGAGAACCTGAGTGTGTTCTGCAAAATTAGTTAAAGGCTCTAGGTGGTGGTTTTGTTTGGATTTGTGGTGGGGAAGGATCAGGAGCTGGTGAGCAGAGATGTTCATGTGTAGCTTTATGAGCATCAGCCCGGATGGGTTTTTGCTTGCACCTGTTGGTGCCATTATTGCAAGGCAAAGGACTGTCCTCTCAGGAAAGATTTGGGGTAGATTTTTCAAGACATCTATTCACATATGTCTCTTAAAACGCAGGACTAAAATACTAACAAGTATGTGCCTATATCTACATTCATTTTTAGAAATTATTTAGATATGCTGGTGACCAAATTCCATAGTGACACAGAGCCTCTAGTGCTCACAGTCCCAAGCGGATTGAGGTTTGTGGCTCTCATGGATTTTTTCATAAGCCAGACATTTATTCTACAGATTTGGGTGCTTAAACACTTCTCAAAACAACTAGGTTATGCCTTAGCTTACTGGTGAGTATGAAATTTAGGCTTGTAGCTCATTTTAAGTTATGTCTTAAGCAGCCTCTTCTAGCTGGGCTCAGATTTCTAGAGCCAAATGACTTTATATAGAGAGACAAAACTTGACTTTGAGCCAGTTCCCCTTGCACACAAGTTTCCATGGTTTGAGCAGTCTGTATGGATACAACCATGCTTGAAATCAGCAAGGAGCCTTTCAGTGGTAGTATCAGACTACAGCTATCTCTGCTTGACTTCAGATTTAACCTAAAACTTCAGCTCCTGGTCTTCAGGAATATCAGCCCTGTTCTCAAGGCACTGCGAGTACTCTTGCCCCGTGAATACAGAAGGTATTGAGATGCTGAGTCCTGAGCAAGAGGGTCAGCTGATTGTGAAAGTCAGTTCGGGATATCAAAGATCTGTAAGCAAGAAAACCCTCCAAATCATAATTTTGACCACTGTCTTTGTATCACTCCAAATCCTACCTTTGACGCAGGAGGTTTTCTAAAGGTTTGCTTCTTCTGGGTCTGTGGGTCAGCCTCATAGGAGCCACATACAGAAGAGGTGGGTTGAGCATAATGCCCAAAAGTGTAAAGTCCAGGAGTTAGCCCTCGTAAGCATATTGCCAGGAAAAAGGATTTTGAGGGATAGAAGGGTGAAATTTACAGGTCAGATCCAGGTCACAGAAGAGTGTAAATACACGTGAATGCTGCAGGGCAACTTCTCACCACGTGCATCTGTCTCCTAAGACTATGTGGCCAACTAACTTTCCTCTGAGATAGTGCTAAAATAGTCTGTATACATTTGACCACATTTGATAATAGGAGCTGGGTACAGGCTTGCTAGCAGTTGATGCTATTGACCATATCACAAACCTGAAGCATCTGAGACCTTACCTGAAACTGATTTTAGGGCTTAAAGGAGGCAGGCTGTACATATGGGAGACAGCCTGGAGGTGCAGTTGGGTCATACATCTCTCAGCCAACTCTTTCAATCAGTGGTATCCAGTAATGGTCAAGTTTAGGTTGGGAAGAAGTGTTGTACCTGAAAGTGAAAAGCAGCAAAGAAGAATTTTCTAGAAAGAGGAGAAGAATAGACAGGAAGGTGAACACATATCTTCTCCTTTGTAACCACAGCAAAAATCTCCACCTGGTTGCAGTTTCATTGCTGTTTAACTGTAAATCCAGAGTGATGGAGCAGATTTGCTTAGCCTTACCTGAACATGGGCTCATGTGATATATTGGGTCCCACTGCAGCCATGCAGCTTGTGTAGAAAATGTATGGGATGTTCAGGGCACAGCAGGCCCTTAACACATTTTCAGTACCTATGGGGCAGGTTGGGAAGGACAAACATTAACCACCTTGCCTTGATTCCTGTTGTACAAATAAAAAGAGATTTTCTGGCTTGGGATTCTGACTTGGAACAGATCCATCTTTTTTATGACTGAAAATATGTAAAGCCACAGGTCGAGGCTGCAGTTCCTCAGGTATGTTTGCACAGGAATGGTTGGTTTATAACACACGAGTAGTAGTTACATCTATAGCTATAATGTGGCTTAACCTCTGTGGCTATTGACAACTGACTTAACTTGGACTTAATAGTTGCTAACAAAAAGGAAGCTGACAGCTCAGCAGAGCAAAACTCCGTGTTTTCCATCTTTTTTGATTCATGGGCAGACTGTCAAATGGTGAATTGCAGCCTTCTGGCAAAAGGATTGATGGTTTAGTTGCATATATTGCTCCACAGAAGTTCTGCAGGATGACTATAGGGTGAAAATCATTGCAACAGACTCTGGATAGCTGCAGAATTTTGAATAAAATAGTGGGAGCAACTTACAAGCCCACATGAAATCCAGATGAATCTGAAGCCTGGTTTGGTTTAAGAAAAGTTGTTCTTGCTGAACTTATGGGTCAGTGTGGTTTTGTTTGAGAGGAGGGGGTAGGTTTAAATGATTTATGACTCTTCCAGGGATGGTTTTTGCATTCATCGTGATTTTGATTCAAGTTGATTCTATGAGAACCTCAGTGACAACAGCATAACCATGACTGCATGCTGAGGGCCTTCAAATCTGATAAGGCAGATCTTAAAGGAAGCCGCTCATAGGGTTGGTTTCTGGAAATCTCCGTACTATTTATACCTGGCTAATCAGGCTCTGCCCTTGAGCAGATCTTGCGTGGGGCAGGCTTGTGATGCCTCTGTTCTCTTTGTTGTTAAGGGCATAATCTGAAATTACCAAGGAAATCCTGAGTTTAGGATCATTTCAGAGGGCGTGAATCAATATGAAGACCTAGTGGAAAGAATCAATTTACTTCTCCATAAGTCTATCACAATATGTAAAGTTAACTGAGAACCCCTGTTGAGAAACATTGCTGGAAACAGCTGCGTTAAAATCCATTCAGCTTAACAAAAAGCAGATTAAAAAGTCTTTAAGTAACTAGATGGAAAAAATAATTCTTGTAGAAGAGGGCTTTTCAATCTAGTCAACAAGACTGTAACAGGATTCAGCAACCAGTGGTTGAAACAGAGGAGAGAATCAAAGCAGAAGATGTAAATTTTTGCCAGAAATGGTAATTAACCATAGCCACACTAATACTCTTCAGCATTGCCATGGCTTGCTGAAAGACATGATAGATAGCCCATTAACTTGCAGTCCTTAATTCTAGGCAACAAGTCTTTTGAAAAGGCATAGTCCAATTTAGCCACAAATTGTTGGGCTTAAGGCAGTAATTGGATGAATTTCTGTGGCCTGAGTTACACGGAGGAACCAGCTAGAGGATTATATAGCTGACCTGTCCTGACCCTATTTTTTTCCATGAAGTCTACGGCAGGTATCAAATACAGTTCGTTTTTATTCTTTTACCTGCTATGGTTTTAACAGAAAACTTTAGACTAATCTCCCAATTCAAGATTTTGAGAAGTCCTAGTGAGCGCAGCAGCCTCATTTTAGGGAGGTCTACATGAAGCCATCCAAGGGGAGGCAGAAATGCAGAACGGTTTGAAAATAAGGCTCCTGTTAAGACATCTCAAACTGTGCTCCTCAAAGAGGCACTCAGTCACCAGTCACATTGGAAAAAACTTTGCATGTGTGGTTTTCTGGGAATGTCACAAACATCTGCAAGAGGTTTGGTTTGCTGAATAGGGGAGTTGCCCAGTGTTCACTGCTATCTGTAAAAACCTCACTATGCTAAAGTACCTTGCTCATAGCAAACAGACAATGAAGGAGAAGATCTCACAAAGCCATTAAAAGGCAGCAGGAACCCTCAGGCTCTGAGTATTCTCAGTACACATGCACAATACAGGCTCTTAAAAGCATCTGGTTTTGAAAACAACTACAGAAATGAAAAGAAGGATGGAATTTAAATGTTGCCCTTGAATGCATCAGCAAATAGTAGAAGCCCTAAGCAGTAATCGAGTTTGAGAGATATATATATATATAAAAAATATATAAAATTCCTTCCTTGTGGTTAACAACTATTTTAGTAGCTAACAGCCTGAGGTGCCATTGGAATTGCTGCTGTAATAGGGATTTCATTATTTTTATAGCCTGTGCTTATTTCCTAGATTTAT
This sequence comes from Pandion haliaetus, assembly GCA_013401275.1. NCBI lineage: Eukaryota > Metazoa > Chordata > Aves > Accipitriformes > Pandionidae > Pandion > Pandion haliaetus. The sequence goes on along the minus strand of VYZV01012730.1, from coordinate 176,263 downwards.
GAACAAATTTTCTTTAAGCAGATCTTGCACCTAACATGAAATCAGCTTTTGGTGATAGGAAGAAAGTATTGTGGAGCGCTCGGTTACGTGTGGCTTGTAGACATGTAATAGTTGTGAACTCTGACTATAATTAAAATAACATCACTCCCTTAATAGCATGGATGCAGTTCAACTGGTACAGTCTTGCACTGGTATATAGTGTAGATCTTTCTCCCTGGAAATCCCTGGGAAAGCTATAAGCTAACTAGAACAGGAATTAACTTTTAATTGCTGTCCTTGTCACATATTAAACAGGTTCTTACCACTATAGGCATGTTCTGAATCACCTCAGTACCATTAATGAAAGTTAAACCCTTGACCAGAATAACTATATAATAACTGGGTCCAGATTTGATTTTCTAAGATGAAGCTTTAGCAGTGGAGAAGAGCAGCATGGCCTGCCCTGAGCAAGGACAGAGGGGCAAAGACAGATTCTTCCCTGCTGGAAAGGAAAGGTCCCAGGCACCTTTCCCATCTCGTAGCAGAGTGGTATGTGAAATTCAGGGGACAAGGGAGCACTAAGTCAGAGAGGATGTACTTGTTTGTAGCCTCTTGTATGGCTACACCAAGGCGTGTGAATTTAAGTCTGTATTTAATTGCTTGATTTAAAGAGCTTACTCCCAACATTGTCAGCTCTCATTTCCCAAAAGGGCATGCTGTTCCTGTAGTCCACAATAGCAGCTGTGTGAATAACCACGTGAACTCCCCGCATGGCAGCAAGGAGCAGATTGTAGTCTCAAATGTCTCCTTTCATCACTGTCACATGAGTGGTAGCTGAAGAAAAATCATATAACCAGAGATGCAGGGGGAAAAAAGTACAAATCAGCATCCTCACCTTGCAGAATGAGGATCCTGCTTGGAAAGCTTTCTTCTCTGCAGGGCAAGCTGAAGCACGCTCTAACGAACGACTATGCCATTTGAATACATCATACTAGGGGAAAATACATCCCTGTTTTTGAACCCCAAGAAGCCAGATCTGCATCCGGTTTAATCCAACACGGCGCTTTGCCAGTTTGCATCAACGGTGGGTCAGAATAGCTGTGTCTGTCGTTGCAAATCTCTAGCATGCATCCAAGGATAGTGCTGAGCAAGAACAGGAGACTGTTGGCCCAGAGCTGCAGCTGGTTACAGGACTTGCTCCAGTATGTGTGAATGAGTGAAGCTGTGCTGGACAATTTTCTTCAGACAGAAGATTTTTAGAGCTTGCTGGGAATAACACCAGGCGAGTTCAAGTGACATTGCACAGAACTTTATTTAAATTGCAAATACTACAGATGGGAAGGGAAAATAATGTAACAGGTTAAAGAGTTTCATAGAAAATTCCTCCCTTCCAGCCATTCAGAAGGGTTCGGGGGGGGGGTTTCCGCCATCTCCTTTTTCCCCCCTCCTTCTCCTTCAAAATATCGGTTCCATGCATGGCTACCGCTGGCATCTACTGCTGATTTTTTTTTACTTTGGAAAGTGTTGTAATATTTAAGCAGGATTTTTTTCTTTTCTGTATTTGGGAATAGGCCAGCAAGAAGCTGGGTTACAAAACTGTACTCCTTAGGGATTTTGTAATAAGCCAGACAGCAGTAGCAGGATTGCTTTGGAAAGGAGATGTCCCCTCTGCGCTGGGCTGGCAGCTTCCTGAAGAGCCCCATGCAGCCAGGGATCCAGGTAGTGATTTCTGAAGGATCATAGACATGAGCAGCTCAGGGAAGGGGGTGTGACTCCAGCTGGGGAAGTGGGATGATATGGAAACATTCAGTGAAACACTGCCAGGACGAGGTGATAAAGAACAGGGTTTTTCCTCATGAACTCAAAGGAGGGACAAAATTCAAAGTAGTAGGTCAGCCAGCTGAGCATTTGCTAAGAAGCATGGGATGTAGGAAGAGGCAGAAGTTTTACAAAAGGGTCAAGCTGATTTCTTAATTAGCATAACCCAGATTTGGTGGACTAGCTCATAGGAGTTTTAATATTAAATTAATTTAATATTAAAGCACAGAGTTGATACTGTGAGAATAGAGGGGGGAAAGAAAGAAGGCATTGTCCATGTAGCAGAGGTAATACACTTGCCTGGAGGACCAGAGTGCAGAGAAGGATGCTCCTATGGAAAGTCTTTGCCAGTGCTGAAAGGTGGAGCAGGACATCAGCAGCCTCATGGTGGGATTTTGCTGCTACTTAGTGGTGAGGGAAAGCCTGTAACCTGTCAGGTTGAAGTGTTAGTCTCTTTTGCATCACCTGTCTTAAGGCAGCTGGTGCAATTAAGACCAGCAAGAGAATGATGAGAGCTCAGCCAAAACCAGGGAGGATACAAGGCAACCATGAGAAATTTTCAAATTGATAAGTCCTGATGAGCTTTACCCAGGGCTACTAAAGGGGGTGATAGATATGACTGCAGCTTTACTGCATTATCAGCTACTTTGGAGAACTTTTGGAGGCACTGGAAGACCACAGTAGAGCAAATGAAACACCTGTGCTTAGAAAGCAGGTAAAGAAGAGGCAGGAAATTACAGAATAGCTTGATTTCAACCCCAGGAAATTCAGGAACACACACTTAAACAATATGTGTGTGAGCACCTGTGGGATAATAAGGAGAATAGAAGCAGCTGATGTGGATTTGTCAAGAACAAATCAAGTCAGATAAATCTCCTTTGTTCTTATGACAAGTTAACAGGCTGTATGGATATTGTGGAACAGGTCCATGTCATCTATCTTGATTTTAGAAGGGCTTTGGCAACTCTGTGTCATTCTCATAAGCAAGTCAGTAAAACATGGTCTAAGTAAGCCACATTAGGGTGAGCACAAAGCTGGCTGAATTACAGTTCCCAGGGAATTGCCAGCTGTGGTAGGTGGCTGCCCTGGGGCTCTCTAGGGCTTATTGCTATATTTGAGTCTTTATTTTATTGTTTTCATCAAGAATCTGGCAGACTTGTTCATTAAATCAGCAGATAACATCGCACTGGGAGGGACTTGAGTACACTGGAGGATTAGAGTACGAGCTGAATGTAACTAATAGAGTCTGGAAAAAAAAAAGGTGAAATTTGACAGGGACAAAGAGAAGTTGTTGGGCTTAGTAGGGAAGAGGCAGCGGGTCTTCATGAAAGAATTAAATTGGGCCAGGGCAGCTCAGGAGCTATTGCCTGTCAGCAGTGTCTTGCAACTGTGAAAAAGGTGTAATTGTGCTGACAGGTACAAATAGGAGAATAGTTTGCAGGACAGAAGAAATAAATCCATCAGCTTTACTCAGCATCGGGAAGCCCACAGCTGGCCAATCTGTCCTAACCTTGGTGCCCCTCTTCCAGAAGAGAGCAACGCCAGTGCCCTGAGATACAGAAACCGTGAGCAGTGGCATGAGAGCTGCTTTAGCCTAAAGGAGAAAATAGTATGGAGTGGAAGGAGGTGGTTTTCAAATCATGAAGGTTGTTGTAAAAAACAACAATATTAACTTATTCTACCTGTAAGGTTAGATGAGAAATCAAGGAATTAAATTGCAGGTTAGACTGTACCAACAGTAATGGCCTGATGGCACACAAATTGGCTGCCTGAGGTGGCCTGGGGACAGGATAGAAAAACAGCTGTCAGGACGGTCCATGGCCAAGCTGATTCTGCCTTGGGGTGAAGGCAATGGGGGGGGGGGGGGAACTGGGATGGCCTCTCAAGGCTGCTTCTGCCTCATTTTTCTGTGGTTTGCTGTGCTGTTAGGCCACAGACCTCTTCTGGAGCAGGGGTTATGGCAGCTCCTTAAGGCTTAATCAGGGTTCTTTTTTTTTCAATTATGGGTGCTTTTAAGGCAATTGGCTACCTGAAGCCTGGGAAACCAGTCTGGTGAGTTCATCTGCCTAGGGATGGTTTGTGATAGTGGTATTTCCCTGGGAATCTTTTAACTTGCTTTAAGTGTATCTCCTTTCTATTGGTATCTCCTAATGTATAGGAATTCCCTTATTGTTTTTTCCTCTCTTGTTCCAAGCAGGCTGAAGGTTTGGGCAGCCAGAGAGAAGGGGACCCAGCCCACCATGAACCGTGCAGAGCATCATGAGCTGCATCGGCTTGTTTTGTGTCGGTATTCTTGAATCCAGTAAAATGGGTTGGTTTTCCCCAACATATCTCACTGTAATCAACCCTGGTGAAACATCAGAAGACAGCTCTCAGAATATGATCAAATGGATTGATTTATTATCTTTGAGCGTGTTTATTGAGACTCACCTCTTCCTTTTTTATGCGCAGCACAGTAAGGCTACAATAGGTTTCTCTCAATTATATCAGTAAATTATTTGGTATATATACCAGAATTGGTAACTGGTTGGAGAGCAGTTCAGGACTGTGGGGTTTTTTGTCCCTGAGCTGTTAGTCAGACTGGTTGAGCAGAAGCAACTGGGTAGCCAAATTCCCATGTCAGGTACTTGGTGTGCATGTTGCTCCTTACAACTGATCTCCGAGTGGGGACTTAGATCCACCTTGTGATGTATCTCTTGGGGTTACACACTATGGATCTTTTTGCTTTGATTTAGTCCTATGCTGAAAAACCTCTCTGAGCTGGAAGTTATTCTTCATGCAGTCTGTTTAATCCAGGTTCCTACCCCATGCCTGTAATGGTGGAATCTCCAGCATAATACCAATTGTCTTGAAAGGGAGGCTTATGGCCACTAAGTAGAAGCTGATGCCCTTTTCTTACCTGTGGTGATTTTTTCTACTTCTTCTCTTGCTACTGAATCAAAAACTCTGACTTCTTTGATGTAGTCTTGTTGAGACAAGAGCTCTACAATCTTCTCCCCAATAAAACCACATCCTCCTGTCAGCGGGTAGACCCAGGCTCTATCCATTTCTGAAGGTGTTTTTGTGGTTGAGGAGTAAAGAGGAGGTTGCTGCCAAGATCCTAATGTGCACTGTTAATTTTTCAGCCGCATGTGTTTTCTGAACTAAGACTAAATTTTAACTGTCATATAAAGTTGCTGGCTGAACATTAACTCCATCCAGTTATATATAAATCAGGTTTTCATTGGCAGTCACACAAGTGCTGCCACAGACGTACCAATGCTGCATACAGACCAATTCTGGGCTCTCTGACTCAGCCTTTCCCTTCTACCACAGTAGCCCATGGTCAGCGGGGCACCTCGAGCTTGCCTTGGTATGCGGCTAGTCACACTCCAAAATTTTGATGCCAGAAGTTTTCCACCCGGGACAGCCCTTTCCCACGGGCCGGGTTGTCAGTCACTGTAGCCTAGATCTCTCTGGGTGCTGCCCAAAGCTGGTGCACCCTAGAGATGTGCTTAGGGCAGCCAACTTTTAGTGTGAAACTACAAAGATCTTGTTCCCATGGACCAGTGATTTTGTATAGATGGTGTATAGCGGGAGATCGAGCCAGTGCTGAGCTGTATTGTGCACAGTGCAGGCAGGGTCTGCAACGTTATGATCACTGACTCTATCAGTTTGATTAGCCTAGTATGGCTCTTCTGAATCTCTNCATATATTTAGCGGAAGAAGGTCCTCTCTTAATTTGAAAATTGTCTAGGAGTAAAAGCACTACCACATCCTTTGGCAAAAATCATCATTGTTAAAAGAGTGCACTGTTGTTTTTTATCTGCCAGATAGTGTCTAATATACTTTTTCCTTGCTAGGCTGCGAAGGATGTGTGCTACCCGGTTTGTCATGTGGATTAAAAAAAAAAAAAAAAAAGGGTGNAAGGGTTGGCTTTGTCTAAGGGGGCTTGAATCTGTCCTAAAGTTGGGGGGGGGGAGGGAAGGGCTGCCCTCCGGCATAGCTGTTTCTCTCTCTGCCTCTCTCATAAAGAGTCTGAGAGATAACTACATCAGGCCTGATCAGCTACCAGTCTGTCTTTGATGCCAAGCAAATTATTTATTTCCTTAAGTCTGCAATAGTCCAATATTTTCCAATCCATCTTTGAACCAACTTGTCGCTGCTTTTGGTGGACTGTAGACACACTGTCCTAAGAGAGGTAGCAGTGATAAACAGGGTAATGTAATCTGTCTGCTTACTTTTTCTTTATAATATGTACAGCACGGTAGTTGCCTTTCTGGCCATAGCGTTGCCTGGGAAGCTCAGTATTTGCTCCCATATCAGGATCGCTGCTTTCCCCATCCCCAGTTCCCCAGTCTGTGATCATGGGTTTCAGATGCTGATTCAGGCTGCACTGGGGTGGGGGGTACTCCTGGTAGCCCTTCCCTGGTCACAGACAACAGGCTGAAACGTGGAGAGCAATTCCAACCGCGTGAATGTATAAAGTATTGTTGGAACCATTCTTACTATAGCATTAATACTTGTCTGTCTTTAAAAAGTAAGCTGTATAGCAGTTTGCTGCTGAGCATGTGGTTAATGAAGAGTTAAGGCAGTAACTGTTTCGTTTGCAAATATATACTTTTTTTCTTTTAATCAGCTCCTGCTAGAAGTTCGATCTGTTCAACTTTGCCATTGATTTTTCTTGTGCTGTGTTAAGCATTAGGAAAAGTGCTGTTTCCCCTTGCTGTGATTACAATCAGTGGCCATAATGGCCCAGAGACCAACATGGGCCTGATGTTAATTTGGTGCTTGGCAGACCAGCACAGCCACAAACGTCCTGAGAAATTAATTTAGCCTTTTATCCAGCAACTCCCAATCTGTACAGTAGTGATTAACAGAACTGCCTTCCCTCAGAGGACTTTTTGCAAGGATAAATATATCAGAGTTGGAGGTGTTAGGACACAAAAACCAAGATAAATACACCCTGAGAGACCCAGAGAAGTGCTGCATGGGAATGTTTGGCATCAAGTAACCTTGAGTATGTCCTCATCAGTGATGCAAAAAGCTGTATGAAGCAGAGGCCTTGATGCTGTGGACATTTGTCAGTGTTTACAAGACTCAGCATTTGCTACAATATCAGTATCTGCGTATCTGCAGTGTAATCTGATAAGTAGGGGGGAAAAAATTGGCTGCCGTTTACATATCTCTTGTTTTCTTTAGGATATAAGAAACAAGTTCAGAAACCAGAACTGTCCCATCTCTGACAGAAACAGCCCAGGTCCTCTCCTACAGCCAAGGCTCATGCAGAGTAAAGCCTCCCTTTGCAAACAGAGAGGTAGCTGCATCTAAATGGATAGTTGTTCCCATCATAGGAAGGTTAAAAAGAAAAGGTCCCTAACCACATCCTCTTCTACCAGTCTGAATTGTCAAAGGAGGTGACGACTCTGGGGGGTCTCCATAAGCCCAGAGGCAAATTCAGAGGAAGGCCAAGTGGGCAAATGCAGGCGTTTCTGGAGGAGGCAGACACCCAGGAGGTACCGGGGGATTGCAGGGAGGGGACCCTGGGCAGCTGTTGCTGTTTTAGACTAGCCAACTTGACTTCCTTGACCTGTAAGGAAACTTATGAGGAAGTGAGGCAAGTTGCAAATAACAACAGATTTTAACTTACGCTCTTAAGCACTGCAGAATTCTCTCTCTGGCTTGTTCCCCAGTCGCACAGTCTGCTGCAGCCAACCCGTTCCTGGAGCACCCTAGCTCCGTGGAGGGAAAGCTGTGATCCCTGTATCTATCTGCACTGAGGTAAAACTCCTGCAGGAATAGGAGGACTGTTCCTGCAGGAAGAGTCTGCCATGTCCAGGTAGTGCCTTGCTCTGCAATGCAAAGCAAGATGCTTGAAGTTGACATGGCTTGAAGGCTTACCTAGGCTGGTTCAGGAATTAAATGCCTCAACCATGAAAGGCAGGCTATGCCCCTGTGTTTGGTTAGTGTGGCTGGGAAGGCAGAGTCGTGACTAAGTGCGTCCTAGAGACAAATGTCAAACCTCTGAGATGGCAGTCGTGCTTGCTGAAGCAGTCTAGCCAGTATCTGCAGAACAGTCGGTCCCATCATGGGCAAGGAAACTGTCAGATTTGGCTTCAGTTAATGAAGGCCCTTTTTGCCCCTGCACCCCCTGGAAGATGACCAGAAGCAGGGTCTTAAACAAGATCGTGCATAAAGAGACCTGCAAACACAGAGTCAGAGAAAGTTGAGATGGCAGGAAAGAAAAACAGATGCCCTAATTTCAGGATGCAGTTTGCTTGAGCTTGCTCTGAACTTTGTGAATACAGGACACCTGACATCATATTCATTTACAGTATGTTTATTTCTCAGTGCATTACATGAAAGGTCTTTGGTATTTGTGGGTTCTTGAATACTGTTCCCACTCAGCTCTGTAAGAAAATGCTGAATACAAAACATTCCATATACAGTAACAAAACCCATAGCAAATAAAGAGAAATAGATATTTTGAACAATAACATAGCAATATGAAAACAGATAAGTAACCATGCAAGAGGTGGAACAAACAGGTTGTGTGTAAAACAAATGTTAGGGCCTGCCATAAATGAGTTCATCGTGTCAGATGAGATTTATTCTTGCTCTAAGTTAAGAAATTACACATAACTGCAAGATATTGTGTACAGCTGGCCTATAAAAGACCAAATGGTTGTAAAGCTTACTACAATGAGAGAAGCCTGGACCATTTGCACACACATGAAACACACTGATATAAATAAAAAAATACTGTGTAAAATAACTAGTGAAAAAGTTAACGTTTCCTTCTGTGGATGGGAATGTGCTTTGTGAACAATTATAGCACCTTTGAATTGCTTGGTTTCAATGCAATCACAGAAACCATGAGTAGTTTAAACCCCTGTACCACCAAACACCAGAATGGAATGTAATCTCGAATAAGACAGAAGCTGTAAATGTGGAGGAGAATGGATTTCCAATAAATTGTATCAAGAAGTAATTCCAGAAGCTGATTGTCTTTTAGAAGCCTTTGTGACAGTGGTCAGGTTCCTGCATCAAAACAGTTCATTGCAGAGACTGGGAGTGAACCCCAATCCCAGAGCCAAACTCTCAGAATGCCGCTTGTGAGCCATATGCTCTGCTCCACGGAAAGCAGCACCAGCCCGTGCTAGCTGAAGAGCTGGATCGCATTTTTATGGTCTCTTCCTGTGAAAGTTGACGGCAAAATTACTGTGGAGTTTGGTGGGAGCAGGTGAGGGCTCTTCTCTCTAGTTTATTCCTATTTCCCTGGGTTGCTATCAATTCTTTACAGTAAGTGCAAATTAGGTACTCTGGAGAGAAGCATTCTCTGCCTCCCAGGAGTACCAGATTGCTGGTGAACATCAGGGTGCATGAATTGCAAAGATTTTTGGTTGCGCAATGTGCTGCTGCTGCTTCCGGTTAGCTCAAGGCAAGGAAAATGCTTTACTACTACCAGAACTGATCCAAGTCAAAAGCACATTGGAGCTCAAAGAAACATTACGAGTTTCAAAGAAGTCTTAGGGGGAAAAAAAGGAAAAGAACACACTATGGTGTTGCACAGTATGCATGTAAGATAAAGCACTAAACATTTCAATTAAAATATATTTCTAAATGAGCACGCATTCAAAATAAATCCACTCTCTAAGCTACATAGACATGGCAAGATGCATTATATGCCCTGGCTAAAAGGAACCTTACTATCCTGCCTAAGATGGAAAACGTGGTTGGAGTGGTTTACTTCGTCATGAATATCAGTAATGTCAGCATGTGAGGCTGTGTTCACCTTTAAAACATAATTAAACTGGGACTGCAGAACAGTGTGGTCCAACCCTTGTTTAAGTAGAGAGGAATGAAACCCCAGCTGAAAGAGAAAGACCATTTGGTATAATCCTACTGTCACCCAAATTAAAGATACAGTACCACGTAAGAGAGAGATGTAGCTAAATAAAGCAAGAAGTGTGGGGAGAAAAAAAACTTACATAGCTCATACAGAAATCTGGGAAAGCCAATAATTAAAACGGTTGCAACCCAAACCTAACAAGTCTTTTGACAATTGACTTGGCAGGATTCATTGCAAACAACTGCCATTACATTTCCTTTCATCTTGCAAGTAATTTGTTTTAAATAATTTAAAATCCAAAAGCTTAGTCAATATGAATGACTTGAAGAGAATACTCAGCAAGCTAATGCAATAGCTTTGAATTCAGGAAGACTTGGAGGAAGAAAAATTTCAATTCAGTGTGAAGGCTCCAAAACGTCGGGGAAGTGAAAATGGCCCTATTGTACTCCCTCTTCCCCAAATCCAACCCTGTAGTTACAGGACCAGTGAAACCAAATTTTGCCATTTCCCTTTTTAAAGATTGCTTTGGTTTAGTTTAGTTCCTGAAACTGCCATGAGGAAATTTTCTTAATGTGGCAAGCAACTACAGCTAGCACCAACCTGCCCAGTGTACATGGTTAGACTGAACTGGGATTTCTCCTCAGTCTTCAGGGCCTGATTTTTCCAGCACTTACTTACTGGTAGGCATAAGGGGTTCTCTCCTGGAAGCCCCCAGCTATGTCTTGTAATGGCCATGTGATCAAGACCAAGAGAGTCCCTATTCAACGAGGTAATCACATACTTCTCAATTCCTACATGGTAATCAGCCTGTAAATGGGGAAACATCTTTTCTGCACATTTAATTCTTAAATGGAAAGATTATTCCAAGAATCTATCAGAACAGAGGTACATGGGCTGCTGTACAGCACTTCACTCAGTTGCTAAATTTGAAGAGATGAGCTGTGTGTATTTGTGACTGGTTTTAGGCTGTGAGCTGGTTGCCAGCCTTCCTTAAGACACCGATTTAATTCAGCATCATTTATATGCATACTGTTGTTAGAGTTAGCACTAGATTAAGAGTTGGTGCTGGATTTGAAACTAAGATGCATTCAGGAGACTGTATTTCATTCTCCCAAGAGGATTATGAACACAGGACAACTGCTTGAGGTCAGTAACCTGCTTGACTTGGGCAGTTTTACTTGCTTTCTTGTTTTCTGACTGCATCACACTCCAGCTGTAATTCAGAATATAGGCAGGCAAAGGAATGCTGGAGCCTGAAGCATCAGCTCTTGGCAACACTCTGCATTCACTTCAGATGTTTGAGTCTTAGGGAAAGAGAGCACCTGATTGTACCTTGCCTTCAAGTCCCCAAACTTTTGTAACACTTTGGGCTTGTTTCTTTGAAATGCAAATGTCCAAAGGAAAACTTGAGCGTACAGAAGTACAACCTGAACTACGTGGGTTGACTGCTGAATGAGCTCCAGCAATGGCATTAGCCAAGCAGCGCGAGGATTCAAAAGCAGGGCAAGTAAATGCATTTACTGCAGCCTCCAAGCCAGCTTCAAACAAGGCTGTTTATTATTTAGCTGTACAGCAGTAAAAAGCTTCTGTAGGAGGACAAGTTTCTGGTGCTTGCTCAGCATCAACTTGCACCATTTCACCTGTTTTGAGAGGGATGGTTGGCTTTCTAAAGACCAGGGCCAAATAAAGACATATAGCGAATTCAGCCATCCTGAAGTAGCCTGTAACCCGTTCGTTTCTGAAAATATAATGCTCTTCGGAGGAAAGATTTGGATGTTCTGATGTCTCTGTAGGTCTACAATGTTTACTATGTATATGGAAAGTTAATTTAATGTATGGCTAACAGTGGGCTGGCAGAGCTCTTTCATTTTTTTGACAGAAATACTGTAGCAGTACACTTTGCCTTTTTCAGATCGCTGTATCTTGCACTAGGAACCAGACAGAATGTGACCAGTCTACCTGACTTAACGCCATAAAATGACAAACACAAACTCAATTTGCTCACTTTCATCCTGGGCTGAATTTGAAACCTGTCAGAACGGGGCAGGGAAATTTAAAAAAAGATAAAAAATAGTACCATTGGTTCTGTTGATCAGTCCTCACCCTTTCAAGCAAAAATCACTGTCTACATGAATGACATCAACTTGTCCGTTTTGGTTTGCACAGCAGGTGTAGTGATTCATTTGTCAACGAGGGGCAGGTTCAACTTCTTAACCCTGGACCTGGGACTTCCCCCAAAATAACAAGTTATTGCAAAAAGTAAAATGACTTTATATTTAACTCCCAGTGCAAGATAAGCTCTTGATAAGGCTCTTAATTCCTTAGGCTGTGGTTTGCTACTACACTGTCTCCAGATTCAAATGGCAAGGATTTACTCACAAGATAAAAATGAAACAGTATGGAAACATTTTTCCATGTTGATGTAGGATTAAGAAACTATTGCAAAATATCCTTTTCTGTGAATAGTTATTGCTACTACTTAATTATCTCTGGACGTATGCACAAGCTGAACACAATATGGGAAAAATTCTTGCACAATTCCATCATCTCTCATACAAACTGCTCTATATTTTCACAGAAACAGTCTAATCTCACTGTAGATGATAGAAAACTAATGTTGCTGTGAACATTTGCATCAAAAGTCTTTGCTTAGCTAACCACAAATCGAAATAATGCCACTCACATGCAACTAGCAACATGAAAAGCCAAGATTTTGATGCTAAATTCCAAAGAGTAACCTGAATTTTCAGAGTAACAGTTTTAAATGTTCTTTGAATTTTCCGATTTGTTCTTTGCTTAAAAGAAAACCTTGCAGGTAAGAATGCTTTAATTGGCCTATGAAAGTGGTATCTTCACCTGGAAGTCAGCATGACACCACCACATGAAATAAAAGCAGATACCATCAACCATAGCAATGGACAAGGCTAAGGCTCGGCTTTGAGTCTAGATGGGACTGATTGTCTCAGCCAGTTAAGCAGTGCTTTAACTGAGTACCTTTCAAGGGCAGTGAGGAAACAAGGGGAGGATTAAACTCGAGACACAGTCAGGAGGTGTCATTTCTGTAGACAGCTTCTGAGGATACCTGCCATCTGGTATTCCAAAGGCAAAACAACAAAATCAAGAAAAACATTCATGAGACCCTCTCTGAGCTATGGATAAGACATTCCCTGCAATAAGGGCGTAGTATTGGCCAGGTGAGGAAACCCAACTGCCAACACTGCAGCCTCCTACCCACTTCATTTGCACTCTGCAATTAAGCACTGGGATACTGTATCTTTAAATGGTGAAAGGCATGGAGAACACACAGATGCTCCTACTTCATCCGATGGCTTCTCCTTTTGGCTTCACTGTCATCCAGCAGTGAAGAGAGGATCTGGTAGGCCTGCGGCTGCTGGGGTCCTCCACGTTTGATCTTGATGCTGGTTCGCAGAGGGGAGCCCGGGATCACATCTTGTCCGGAGCCTGGCTCAATGGAAGATAAAGAGTCTGTAAGGAGAGAAAGTCACGGGAGAGCACTATTTAAAAGAGGGAGGCTAAGGAAAGAGTAAATGGGCCCTTCTGAATGATACCTCTTCTGGAAGAACTGTCGTCCCTCCTGTTGTCTTTCCATCCAGCAAGTAACTGTGGCGCTTACATGTTTGCTGCCATCACACTTACTCCTATGTAAGGTCTTTTCCCTCTGCTCTGTCTAAACTCCTTGGGGCAGGTACTCTTCCTGCACATGGTCCAGCAGGTCCTGTTGCCATTTGTAATTCCATTTCTAAAGCACTGTTCTTTCATTGGTCATAAATTTGCTGGGGCTATAGCTGCTACTCAGCATTGCCTACAGATTCCTGTTATTGAAGGATGAGGCCAAGTGGTCACTGGGAAGTGATGCTCCTGAGGGTTCAAGTACCATTTCACTCCTTGTAAAGGAGGACATTTTCAGGCACTGAAAAGATTGAACAAAAGGATTGATCCACCCTCGGTTACAGCCAAATTAGCAATATGGCTGGCACTAAATATTAGCTGTCCATTCTCCCAGCATGCCTCATGGTAGCACACACCTCCTCTTTCTACAGCATCCTGTCCTGCAAAGCTAAATATACGTTTGACTATGGCCACTATTCTATTTTCTCAGCAGTCAGCAACAGATGCTGATAACCTGATGCTGCCTCATGGTTTTTAATGCCCTATTTTCTTCTTCCTTTTGCCCTCAGAGATGGACATTTGCTTGTTTCCCTGCCAAAAAGCCCAACCTCACAAGCCAGACATCCAGCCTTGGTTTGATCCCACGAGGCAGCATTTCTGTTTCAAGTGAGTGTTTGGCTGCCAGAAGATTTGTGCTGCGTTCGCTGGAAGTAAATACTGCCGGGCTGCTCTCTGCAGTTTGCTAGGCTAGATAATCCCAGACTGCCCTCCCATTGCAGAGAATTGGTTTGTTTGCCAGTATGTTTTGCCTTGTTGCTTGGGTGGCTGTGGTTTTGGAAACCACACCGATTGTGAACGTTCTCGGGAGAATGAGAGCATGCAATTGGCATTTCTGCGTGGGTCTTTAAAACTGGGCTGAGTTGGGCTGCCCAGGAACCTGCGGTAAAATCCTTAACACCTACGGTGGGAACATAACCAGATAGTTGGTGCTGGGTGATTTAAACCTGTGTGGTGCCTTTCAGTGCAGGGAGGTCTGTGCTCAAGGATATTCTGTTTTGTTATTTTATGTCTTTTTCTCTTGTGGTTTTTGGGTTTTTTTTAAACCCTATACACATAAAGGGATGAACATAACTGCACAAGGAAAAAATGCCTTACTTTCCCAGTTCTCTTTCTAAACAGTATTTTTGTAGGGCCTAAAATATGTCTTAAGTTAAAGAATGGAACTATCTCAAAAGCACAGAGTAAAAATATAATTATCTATACTGTTATTGGATAAAAAGAGGAACTATTTATATAAAAGTCGTACAATATAGGTGTTTAAATATGGCCTTAACTACACCGTACAATTAAAACCCATCCATTTTTGCTGATGCAGTTACACTGGTATAGACGTATTCATGGGTATAAATAACTCGCCTCCATCCCAAGCAATAACAGAAAATATATTTCTGTCAGTAAAAATGGTTTGCCAAAATGACCGTTTCAAAATAACAGCAGCGCTTGCCTTGTTGCTGCTGTATTGCCAAACAGACAATGTATAAAATAGATAAACTAAGCACTTCTGCAGGGGCAAAGCTACATGAATCCCCCAGTCCAAGCCCCAGTGTCCACCCAAGCTTCCCCATTTTGCTTTGTGCTAGTATAAATGAAGGTACAAAGTAAAAGATAACGGAGGGCCAGGCCCTGGGTCCTGTAAATACACTGCACTGTGCTTATGGACTGGGTTCCCCTTCCCCTCTTGCCCAGAGAACGTACCAGCTGGGCATGGATTGCTGCCTAGGTAATCTAGTGGGCATCTTCCTGGTACCTCAAAGCAAAGCAGCATAAAAACATCTCTTCCTGCCCTTGGTGTATAAAATCCAATGAAAATATGAAGCAAACTAGGATTAATGTAGAGGTAAGGTCAGGGTGATTGTGGTTAAATCACGGGTTCGTGATTCATGATTTCCCGAAAAGCTTGAGCTGTTGCTGCCTATTGCTTCTCGAAATAGTACTGTGGGCCTCTAAAAGACACATGGCCATAGAACAATGAAGAGCAGTGCTGAGACCCCAGCCAGTTCAGCCATATAATGGAACACTGTGCACTGACACTGTTTTGGCTTTGATGTGCCCAGCGGCATTCGGCATTTTCATTTTAGCACCGTGCTGGTTCCAGAAGGAGCTTGTGGACTCTTGAAGCATGCTGCCTTACTGCACAGTAATAGATGCACTTTAAGTCACTTGCTTAGGAACTGCTGGACTTTTTAGCTATTTAGCATTTTCATAGGCTAAATCAATATCCAAAGACCACTTCATAATAAAAGTGGGTGTCAATCTGAAGGAAGGCATGAGCAGCTTGCTTTACAAGCAAGGCCAGGAATGAGGTGCCATGTGTCAAGGAGAAAATAAGAAAGAAAAGTGCTATGGGACTTGGTTAAAAAATGCTCATCTCCGTGCCAAGAAACAGGCTTGCTTCTCACAGGATGGTATAGTAGATCTGAACAACATTTTGCCTCTACTGTGTTTCTGAAAGGGGAGAAATTGGCACAGCAACTTTTGGCAGCTGTGAGAGAATTGATCCTCGAGTACCCCAAAGGGAGAAGTCTCATCTGTGATGATTGCACAAGCCCATACTCTGTTTAAGGGAAGAAAACACTCATTGAGGGATGATGCCATACACTGTACCAGCGATGGCAAATAGCCTCAACAGAAAACTTAAAATCTACCTGAACAAAGAACACATGAGACTTTCTTTAAATCTGATTGTGAAAATAGCTTTTATATAAGTTATAATCACAAGATGTTCAGGGATCACTGGTTTTCAGGGTAACGTGTAGCACTGTTTGGTCTTTCTCTGTAAAATATAGTGCTACATAAGGCAAGGGCCTCAGTGGTGTTAAAGTCATTTGGAAGACACTATTAACAGGATTAAATGATCTGGCCTAAAGACTTGAACAAGCAGCTCCCTGGGAAGCTGGTAGATGATCTGCGCTACATGGATTGAGCTGCTGCTCGTGACTTGGCTTTCTGAATTGTAATAAAAATTATTGTGGGGGTCATTTCACCTGCTACTGTAAAGCCAGATTAACTAGTGCAGTTGGTGGAAGCTCTAGTTCCTCAACAGTTCTAAGCATCCTTTAAGTCATGTTGGGTACCTAGTTTTGAAAACTCAGCTTAAATAGACACTAGACAGAGAGTTTAGGAGACTGGGAGGATGTTTAACCATCAAGCAGCTGCCTGAACAGAGCCCCCAGTTGTCTAGAAAAGAAAACCTTAGCAATGCTTACCATGAATTCCTATCATGTGCTCAAGAATTAATACCCTCTCAGCTAAAATCTTCAGAGCTTCTCGAAGTTGTTGGACACCTTCCCCCTGCAAGAAGGAAAAGAAAACCAACATTGGTATATATTGCAGAATAGGCCTCTTGTTCATAATGTTGCCTCCACAACGCCAAACTATGCAGTGTAAATGTTTAAAAAAGAAAAGATGTAAAAGGGGAGATAAGCTGCGAGGGTTAAGTAGAAATGCAGCAGAACTCTCTATTTAAAGAAAAACTCCTCAGTTATACACCATGTTTGCAGAGTCTCTGACCCAAAGCCAAGCTCTTCAGTTTGGTTCCTGCTTCTGCAGTGGGCCAAACCCAGGGTGTATATTCCTGTCAGACCTTAATAATGCGCAGCTTATGTTAACAACTATGCTGAACTACCTGGAGAACGGGTTTTGCCCTCACCTGACATTTACTCTGAACATCAGTTCAGGCTTTCTCTTTGTTGGTACACCAGGAACCTGGGACGTGTGGCTAGCACCATCCTGTTGCTCCTTTATAAACTGGAACAGTGGCACACAAGCCCATCCTGATGGGCTTCACACTGCCTCTCACAGAGCTCCTAGCTGGGCCACACAACACCTGAAGCCAGGCCACATACTTTCATGTACACTCAGGCTGTAGTTTGTTGCCTCCATTGCCTTCGATATGGGCTTGAAGGAACAGATAGATGTTGGGACGTATTTTAAGGTGGGAGAGCAAATATGTGAGAACTCCAGCTCTCCCTCTGCACGTGCAATTTGATGTCTTCTGGGAGTCTGTCCTTGAGTGTGTGGGAGGGACAGTGCAGGAGTAATTCCCTACCTTGAAGCAGCTCTGTGTGGCAGAACAACCACTGGGGACTGAGGAGGTGTTCAGAGAGCATGGTGAGAAGGGCAGCTGACAACATGGCCAAGGAAACCTCAAAGACCAGGATTTCTAGCACGTATTAAGATCAAACCCAAGGTTCAAATCATCTCTTGCTCTGCACTTTTAACTGTGGGCAGGACCCTTGCCCTCCACAAAGCAGCCTGCCAAAGGGAATAGGGTTGAAGCGCAGTAAAGAGACAAAAA
Organism: Pandion haliaetus; assembly: GCA_013401275.1. Lineage (NCBI taxonomy): Eukaryota > Metazoa > Chordata > Aves > Accipitriformes > Pandionidae > Pandion > Pandion haliaetus. Next base: position 158,648 of record VYZV01012730.1, on the reverse strand, counting down.
GGAAAGTAAAACAACAGTAGAAGTACATGCTTACATCAGCACCTTTGTCACCTTCCTCACCCTTCTTGCCTGGTTCACCCTAAAACAGACAAGAAACAGAAATTTGTTTTCATGTGCCTAAGGACCCTGCCCAGGATCACTTGTATGCCTTCCCTCCAAAGGAACAAATTAAAGGCAGAAGCGTTTCACCAGCACAAAACAAATTGACTCTCTGGCACTTCGTGCCAAGGGCCAAAGTGCTCTCATGAGCATCATCCTGGCTCCCACCAGCTTCCCAGGAGGTCATCACCATTTCTAACACTGACAAACTTGGCCAGGAGTGGCCAAGCTGCAGGAGGGGCTGGCTGCCATGGCCTGGGCCCACAAGACGACTGTACACATCTCATGAAGATCTCAATGAGCAAAGCTTTAATCTCACACCAAGATAAAAATACTGTTCCCCTCTCCCAAACATGCACATTTTTAGATTTAGAACATAAACTCCTCCATTCTGCTTTCATTAATTAGTCACATCACTTTCTGCCTCTGAAGATGCTCATTAAGCTTTTCTTGAACAAAGACCCCTATGTGCTGTGAACATTGGTCTGATGTCCCCCGCCCCTAACCAGGAAGTTCATGCATTTCTCAAAGAACAGATGACATGGAGAGATTAGACCACAAGCTAAACATAAAACAAGGGAAAGATCTAACAAACTGGTGAATAAGATAGAGTGGAAATGCCTGGGCTCCTCAAACTTGTGGGACATCCCTGAGATACTTGCAAAGCAGGGGTGGGTGTGGGAGGAAGGACTGAAGAAAAGGTTGTGCGAATCGTACAAAACGATGAGATGGAACTAAGGAAGAGAGAAGAGAAACCTCCCAGAGGACCTAGGACCTCTCTAGTTGCTGCCAGCCAAAAAAAAAAACCCACTTGCTCTACCAGCTCACTTTCAGCCAACCTTCATCCCCACCGGTTTGTTTGCACCCTAGCCATGTGTGCCAGTGCAGACACCTCCTGAGTGCCCCTGTTCAGGTATTGCCAAGAACTCATTTGGAAACATTGCTTAATCTCATTAAAGGGTTTCTAGCTCAGCTTGGCAGACTAAGGTGCAAGAGGGAGTTGAGAGCAGCTGATGTACTTTGAGTTGTTTAACAGTGTCCACCTTTGGGCTCTGGTGGTGCCAGGAACCTCATGGGGCAGGAAGGAAGCTTCTGTCTGCCAAGGTTTGGCTAGAAGGGATCTGCAAGCAAAGCACATCTCTGTTGGTGTGACGCCTTCCTGATCACGGCATTTCAGCACTATGCTTAACACGCAGGAAGACTGTGTTTCATTTGCAGAGGAATAGGTTAAGGTGGGGCTGCCTATTGAACAAATGTCTAAGCTGGAAACAGTTGACCTAAGCATTGCATCTGAGAGCTGGTTGAACCAGCTGCAGTCCAGCTAGGTGGTTTTTATGGTGTCAGGCAGGCACCAAAGCCATCTGAGTCTTGCACGCACCCGCAAGTACATCACTTACAGGAAATCCCTTAATGCCCCTCTCTCCAGTCAGACCTGCTTGCCCCTGTTGGAAATAAAGTAAGTGTCATTAGGAGATATTTTTCCATTTGACATGAACAGAGTGTAATTTTTACTAGTAGAATTAAGATGGCTTAATGAAAAACCTTACACTTGGGATAATATGAAAAAAATTCCTCTCCCTTGACATTATCACTTAGAGACAGCAAAAGAGGGTCATGGTTTTCTGTCAAGTATCATCTCCAAATCCCATCACACTTTGGAGAAGTTTGGTTCAATACAGAGCTACTCAGCTCAGTACCCTCTCAGTAAGACGATTAGCAATTTTTTTGAACTTTACAGCAGTCAGTTACATTATACCAGGAAGGAATTTGGCTGGAGATTTGTTTTTTACAAAGACACTGCATTCTTCTCTCTAGTAAGACTGATGGGCTGTGGCTGCCCCAGACAGCAAACAGAGCTGAGGACTCCCACAGAGCCCAGATTTAATCTGCCTCCTGCTCCACACACACAGCCCTGCGTTAAGCCCAACAACTACTGATCAAAACACATGTACAATTTTTTGGTTGATTCGTTTCTTTTTCCTGCTGTGCTAATTTTCAAATTGTTCTCAGTGGCGGGGTGGTGGTGGTGGTGGTGGTGTATTTTTTTGTTGCTTTTTTAAACAGAAACATTTTGAAATGGTACATGTTGGTTTGGGGTAGAATGAAATGTCATCAACTGAGCATCTTTTTTTCCCTCTCTTTTCCTCTGCAGCATTGGTTTCCCACCCTGGAGCACACTGGGGCAGGGCAGAATCCCTGACCAGGAGAATAGCTATAGGTTATTTAATGGGAAAGCAGGAGCTTGGGAAGAGGCGTCAAAATTTAAAAGCATCTTTAGAAATCCATTGATGAAACAGCCATATATTTAACCTGGCTTTTCTCCCCTCGACATATGCAGAAACACACTCATCCTTTTTTCCCCAAAAAAACTACCTAGCTGGTGACAGCTTTTTGTAGTACTTGTCAGAAAGGGAGAGCTGCTTTGTATAAAACCAATGGGCCTTGGGCACCTACAACACATTACTACAGAGAGCTGTGCAGTGCTCGGTGAGCAGCTAGCCAGCACTAGACAAAGGCCCGTATCGACACTAAGAGCGCTGGGAGGAAAGCCCAATTTGTCAGGTCCTCCGAGCATCTTCAAAGGGAAATGCTTGGATTCTGCACTGGAGGGAGTAAGGCCTGTGAAAAAGCACAGGCAAGTGGCAAGTTACAGAAAGGAGACATAGCAACGCACTCAAAATACATAAACAGACTGTTAACACTCTGTGTCCAGGGGGAGTGTGAAAGGATGTTATCAGATTTAAGGGGATCAAAGGATATTTAAGCTGGATGTTAGAACTATCTTTTATGCCAGGCCCTCACTAGCTGTACCTCTGAAGACTGCCTGGAGATGATGTGGTGTACCCCTCACTGGCACTGTTTAAGAATAAGATGAACAGAAGCTGATCATGAGCAGCACACGTATAGATGTGCCACCCAGGGATGCGCTCAGACTGCTTCAGGTCTCTTCCACATCTGTTCTGTCTGAGATTAAGCAGGAAGAACATATAATAACATTTTCTCGAATGTCAATAGATATTGTAAACCCTCCTCTGCTTTTCTTTGCAGCTGCACAGCTCCTCCGCTCTGTGTAAAGCTAGCTCTAATTTGTATCCACCAAACCCAAAATTGCAGCATGTAGTTGTCAAAACCAGCATTCAAATCCACACTCAAAAAAGACAAAAAGCACACGGAACATCCTACAGAAATTCTGCCAGAAAAAGCAATTGCCTTCACTTTCCATGCTAACAGAGGAAAGACAGGAGATAGAATTTATTTTTTCTATTTAGCAAGACATTCTGATATTTGAAAATCTCATTTGTCCCAAACCTAGAAGGAGAGTTACAATTCTGAATATCTAACAAGGAGGGAACAAAAAAAGTCTGAAGGATTTGTCTGTACTGAACAGACACAGTGCAACAAAGCTTTTGTTTCAAAGTAAGTCTAGTCTTAGCAATACGGTCAACCACAAGCTAAAGGAAAATGTTAAATGAATCATTGAGGAAGAGCTCTTATCAGTTTCCTGGATGGAAAGTTGACACTTTGCCATATAGCATGCCTTTTTTTTTTAACTGAACATTAACATTTAATGGCAATGAGCTGTAGTCGGTAACCTGTGCTGAGATCTCATCAGTTAAGGTTTTGCATTCTATCAGGATCTTAAATTCTAGTCCCAGAAATGCATCAGTCTCTAATCTATTAGTAAAGCTAACGCATGCCCAAAGTGGCTGATCTGCACAAGGAAACTGTTAATAAAAAAATTTTAACAGTCACTTAAAATGGTCTCTATCTTTCAGGGGGCTGCAAGTGATTTCTTATGTAAGAACAGGGAGCAAGCACCCAAAACAATATGCAGATACCAAACTAAAACAGAGCATTTTAAAAGCGTATGTGCTCCATCCTCAGATATCTCCTGCTCCTTGGCAGAAGTGCCTCAGGAAGGAATGAACGAAGCCACCTGGTCTTGCTCTCCTTGCACACAGTCTGGAGAGAGGAACTTAGTTTAAGTCTGTTGCTGGTTATTGTCATGAATTTGGAAAGTCATCAAATTGGAGTTAACCAATTTGCATTTCTCTGTCTTCGCTCTTTCAGGCATCCCTCTGTCTGTTGGATTGGAAGAGTGAGCAGAAATGGAAGAGGAGGAGACACAGCCATATGGGGGAAGCACGTCATTTACAGCCACCCATTTACAGGTGGTGACCTCCATCTATGTGATGGTAAAAGTGGCACTTGGAAGAAAAGGGAACTTGTTTCCTACAGCTGTGGCACAAGGCCGAGTCAATGCAGCCACCACTGCAGACAGCCATCATTTTACAGGTACCAACCAGTATTTTTCTCCTTATCTTTCTTCCTTTCTTTGATTCTGCTCCACACTAGGGTCTTAGTGATTGTCCACAGTCCATCTGTCCCCACTTCTACATTTGGCAGATCTAATTGCTGAATGATCCTCCACCACGTACTACATTCTCAAATGATTTTGTGTTCCTAGTGTCTCTCAGAGGAGATTTCAAAGACCATGGCCTTTTGGAGAGTAAGGCCCGAATGCCACTTTGAAACCCTTCCCAGTGCTTAATGCTGGACTAGGAATCTGACACATTTATATCCTTGTTAGATTTTCCTTTTTCTCTGGTATTTCCTAAACTTCACCAGTTTGGAAATAACATTCAAACAGCCCTTCTTTCTATGCTTACTTATTAGCACTTGACAACCCATCAAGGACTGAGGTATAGCACGTAAACGTATTAAGAACATTATTTCAATATTCCAAATATGTTTAGAACATCATTTCACCTGGGGAATGGCTTTGGTTCAGGAAAAGTCTGATGAGCTTTTACTGCTTTATTGCCACAGAAGGAAGAATTCAGTTAGACCACTCAAATTACTCCACGCTAAAGAGCTTTGGTTGGCAGGAGAAAGTTGGTCTCCAGAAGCCTTCATATACCCTGTATTTGCTACCTGAATCTCTTTAGGGAACACCAGACTTTGCAAGAAATTTAACCCTTTACCTTTACAGTAAACCCTCATCTTGGTTCTCGCAGAAGACCTAGAAACTCTACATTTAAAATCGTTCACGGCTGTAGTCCCACAGAATTTGAAAGACCTACACTGTACATAATTTCTGAGGCATCACCCCAGATGTTGCTGGGAATCTCTCTGTGTATTTAAAACCTTACTCTCTCTCCTCGGTCTCCTTTGGATCCTTTTGGCCCAGGTTGTCCTGGAGAGCCCGGTAAGCCCTAGAAGAGATGCAGAACAAGAAGGAATTAATTTCTACTGTGCATCCTTTGTGTAGGTGTAATGAACACATTTCCCAGTGATCCTCAGCTCCTGAAAACCTCGTACACCCATTAAGTAATTGGGCTGGATTCTCTTTTACCCTCAAGCAACAACAATGGAAGCTCTGTTTGCAGATATCCTGAGCTCTATATAGTTTCTGCATATCGCTCTATTTGGGTCTTTTAATTCACTTCAGGCTACTGATGTAACATTTTTAAGCGGTCAGTGTGACAGGATAGTTCTTGTTCTCAGTTACCAAGAAGACATTAATACACAGATAGCATGGTTAGCTTAAAAATCCCCACTACTTTCCCCCTCTTCATAATTGCCTCAGTGGGTGGCATGAGTAAGCATACATACCTGAAAATTAATTGGATTGTGCAGTGGAAATTATTTTGAAGCTATTCACTCACCCTAATAAACAATTTTCAAATTAAGCCCAATCTCTACTAATAATTTTGCTCCCTGGGTTGAATAAATCTATAAAACAGTCACCAACGAATAAGAAGGGCATAGTCTCCAGATTTCTACTAATTGAACTGCTTTGCAGCAATTGATTCAAATTCTTAACTTCTTCACCCAGAGAAGCCACAGCTGTAAACCAGACAGGGAGAGAACGATATTGTTTGTTTATATTCAGCATGTCAGCTCCCCACAACCATATGCAAGATGCTTTTTTCCACCTCAAGTGACTTGCACACTGCCTTGGAGCCTGCAGCAAACGAGACTACTGCTCCACTCCAGGCTGCTGGTGATGTAAGCCAACCTGCTTAACAACAGCTCTCAGAAGCCCCCACCTCTCAGCATCCAGAGAAACGGTCTTTCAAGGCATAGCTGCAAGGACCCTCAATGTCTGGTTAAGTGGCCCAACAAGACTGGACAGAAGTGTTTTAAGGGTCTACAGGAGGAGCACTCTCCCACTTCCAGCTAGGAGACAGCAACGCTCACCATTAACATGTTGCTCCCTGCCTGCAGTCAGCCCCACCAGCTCACACCAAGCTGCACAGTGACCTGGCCTCCAGCTTAGCTATGTCTCCCCTGGGCCCACAAAAGATTCAGAAACTCAGGCCTGGTTTAGGAGGTTAATGAGGGCTGCCAAATGAGGTAGAGCACAAACCAGACTTGGCCCTATGCCAAGCATGTGGCACAAACAAAGCTTAAGTGTCCATTAGCATCCTTTGCTCTTGACAGCTCTCAACAGTGACTTTCAGTGCGTGATTACACGGGGACACTGAAGAACACTGAATTCCACAAATCTGTTGTAAAAAATATAAGATTTATAATGTGTGCTGTGTGTGAAAAAGCCAGACTCTACTACAGAATCTATTTATGAATTGTGAATTACCTTATATTTAATCACGTTAAACTGCATCTGTAATTTTGCTGGCAAATTTCCCACTGTGTTCATCTCTATCTGGAGTTTCTCATTGTTCTCCAGAGCACTCACTAATTGAAATGATTCTGCTACGCTGGCAAACTTTCACTAGCCTGTTGTCCATTGATTCTTCAAAGTGATGAATAAATACATAGTAAAAATCTCTATTTCTAGCAATTCCAAACCTCGTATCAGAATCTAAGTTATATCCCTCTGCTAAGTTACCTAACTTTTCTCTCTCTCTGTGCTCTTCAGTCACTTTTATCTCTTCAGTCATGTTAGATTCCTTTTAAATATTGATGTTACTGGTTTACCTCCACATTAAGTAATGCTCTTCCCAAAACTGGAGTCCCTTTGTATCAGCCAACCACAATTTTGAGTAGTTCGGCAGTCCACTATTCATCATGACTTCACTTCTTTCCATTTAACCAGCTTTTTCCATCCATGTGAGTACTTTGCCCTTCTTCTACCATAAATTTTTTTCAGTGAGTTTATCACATTCCATAATTATCCCCCCGCTCCACAATTTTTGTATCAATAAATAATCAAACCGATTGGAATTTGTGATGTTTTTCTTTAATGGAAAGTGCTATTTCTGAAAAAGTAGGCTTAACAAATTCACTTTGGTGAACTGGTGAATTCCCATTGATGCATTTTTGTTCTTTTTACGTGTTCCACAGGAAACACAGTATTTTTCTATCGCTGTGTTAGTAAAGCCCATGTCAGATCCCTTGCATGAGCTCAGGCCACAGTGAAATGTTTTGACACAGCAACAGCAAGATGTGTTTTATGATTAAGGGAAAACCTGGGAGGCACAACCACTTCAACCTCTCAACGCAATTCAGGATGAAAAAAAGGTATTAAAATCACAGAAATTCATGGGGAACAAAACACCAGCTCTAAGACTTATAAAGTATTCTCCCTCTTTATGCAACGAGAAGTTTTGCACCTAACGCCCAACTCTGACCCTCAGCCCCAAAGCACTGAAGTGCCTTACTTGTGATCCAGGGACTCCGATAGGTCCTGGTGGCCCTTTGGGTCCTGATGCACCTGGTGGCCCTGGGAGGAATCATCATTTGAGACAATTTTAACGAAATTTAGAAGTGAGGACCCTAAATTCCAAACATATGCACTTCCTTTCATGGTTCTGCTTAGTCTCTCACTAGGTAAGAGCTGTTCATCAATCACAGGACTACAGCATAAGCACTTCATCACACACTACTTTATTGGATACCCACATCCTGATATAATATATCCCTATGCCCTAGGGAAGATGTTAGAGCTCTGGGAAGAAAAAAAGGTGAAAATAGTGAAGAAGGATGTCAGTAACATGCTGCATTTCCATTATTTAAAACAACAACTTTTGAGAAAACTTAAACTAGATCTGTGAAACAGCTACTTCAGAGCAAGACACTACAGTTGCCGTTTCTGAAAGTCTCGTAGGTGGCAAGGGAAGTCCACAAGCCTGCTATGATCTGTCTGGTGTTGTCAGAAAGTTGATGATGAACATGAAGGAGACAGGGTTTGGACATAGCCAGAGTGAGAGGCTGACTGTGGCAAAGCAAAGCTCTCGCTTGTTCTTTGCTCTCTCCAGTGGCGATAAATTCTTTAAAGTCTGTACCACAGAAAAGCCTGCTTCCGGGACGATTTAAACACTGTCTAAACAGGCCAACTTGTTTTACACAGTCACTTAACAGATTCATTCCTTTTGGAAAAATAATTATATCTCAACAGGAGCTGTTAAATTATGCCTGAAAATGGGGGACAGGCTATTTGTTGAGTCTGAACTTAGCAATACTTCTCTCTGCTTTAGTTGTCACAACCCTTGAGATGAAACAATGTGGATGTTATATACAAAGTACAGCTGAATCAGCTTCAATCATTAATGCATGATACAAATGCTTAAGTCAAAGAATAAAGGAATTGAAGGATAAATGAAAGGCCTTCATAATGAAAGGAAAAGCCTTTTCTGCAACTAATGGGCGTTCACTCCTAAATATGCATCATGCAGGGAAGTGCTGATGTTTGCAGGAATACTATCATTTAAGCCACCCATCAGCACAGAGAAAAAAGACAATTTGCCACCAAATTTTCATCCCAGAATCTGATTTCAGTTATACTGGTGAAAATCTGGAATAGTTCAAACCAGCTCCAAAGTCTGCATATACATCACAGAGCAGCTGGCCAGATCCTGCTCAGTGGAGCTCTACAGCAACAGGACGGGATTGCAGCAGTGGTGAGAATAACTCTGCTCTCATAAACAAATTCACTGGACAGCCCATTCTTAAAGACAATCTTTAATTATTCCCTTCTCAAGATGAGTCCTGCCAAAGGTAAAATAATCTGCCATTATCAACAGATAAGAAACCTGGTTACTTCTTGCCACCCTTCCCACTCCTGGACCCACTGCTCTACTGCCCTTCCAATGAGGACCACTTGCTTTCCCTGCAGCCAGCCCACAGGCCACTCCAGCCTCCATCAGAAATTTCTTTTGCTCATCTTTCCCATCATTACAGGTTTGCAGCTCCACTGAGTATATTACCTGGTGGCCCAATGGGGCCCGGGGCTCCTCGTGGTCCTGGCAGGCCAGCCATGATGGTGTCTATGACGGTGGAGGCCAGCTGGGGTTCTCCGTCTGGGTTAAAGAGCAGAGCAGAGCAGTTAGTGTCCCTGCAGCAAGAGCTGCCCAGTCCCAGCAGGCAGGACTTCTCTCCAAAATCCTTTGGTGCCCATTGCTGGCCAAGGGCAGGCAGTGCTTCAGGCTCTGGGAGCAATTGCCCTTTGCTCTCTAAGGACACAGGCTGCATCCGCCAGACCCGCAGAGCTGCTCATCCCTCCTCGGATAACCCCAGAAAAGTTGCCCTTTCTTTCAAAAAAATTGGTGTTCCTGCACACCTATGTAATCCTACCTTTGAATGCCAAAGCAGATTAGGAGTAGGTCTGTACTGTACAGCAATAACTGACCCAAAATTTGCCATCTCCAAGACACTTCTGGCTTCTGGCTACTTGAGAAATCAAACATGGACCTGGAGCTCCCTCCTGTCTGGCTTCAGTGAACTGCTGAGCCAATCTGGAAGTCTAGCATATCCCCACCAACCCAGCAAGCTCACCCGGCCATCGAGGTGGTGATAGAAGATATCCTGAGGGCTGAGGATGCAGGAAAGCCTGGGGAGAGGGTATGCTCTCCCACTCCACATGGTCAGGAAACTCACTTGCCATTTAGGATTATTTTAGGTGTTCAACTGGCCAGCTTGGGCAGGTCCACTAAGTTCTGGGAAACAGATGGAAATGGAACTGCAGCAGGGAAGGGAAAGGCATGAGCAGGAATTGGAGGAATTTTGTGCTTTTGCACATCTTTCTCAGACCAATCCTGTTAGGAAAAAAATTCAGCAGCCTGTAGCTGTCCCCATCTTCTGTCATACTTGAACCAATAGGCTTACCACTTCAGCTGGTGGCTGCATAGAAAGAACAGAACTACGTATAAAAAACCCCAACCCTTATTATTTTTTGCAATTCCAAAACCATATTCAACAACCCTATTACCTATGGACCTGTACCGTAGCATACCAGTAGTCTGAGGGGGGGGGTACCTGTATGGTAGAATCTTTCATCTGAACATCCCACAGTGCTATTTGACAGTTGTGAAAACCTGGGGGAAAAAATTCCATGAGTGGAAGGAAGGGAACCGCCATGTCCTGATGCTGCTAAGATTTGCAATCCACTGTCCTGACCAGTGCTATAGGACCAACTGCCTATTTCCTGTTGCATTAACCTGAAGATGTTAGCTCCTGGTCCTCGGGACAGTAAACCCTCTGAAAAGTACATGTTTTCCATAGCTGGAGGCCACCCCGCAGGAATAATGTCCATCTCCTCCTGCCCATGACCTCAAACTTACCCGTGTTCCCTTTGACCCATCCCTTTAACTCATCATAGTAGAATTCAGAGGAACCCTCTGCAGGTGTAAAAGACTGCAAATGTCTCACTGCTATATTGATGTAAATATCAAGTGACACCAGGAAGATCAGAAGGGTGTTTGTTTACTCTGCAGAGTCCAGTCCAAAGGACATAAGGTGAAATCTCCAGAAATGTTAGCAGACACATTATGAAGCCTTTTCAATTTCTGGAGCGTTGGCAATGGTAGAGAGGACTTTCAAGCTAGCTATTTGAAAGCAGTTCCTAGGGAAAACTGCGAAATCTCTTTAACTGCCAAGGATGACAGTATATCTCTGCAATGCCTTCCTGGCAGGAGAACAGCACAAGATCTAACCCAGATTCCTCCGAGAACCAAATTTCGTGCCTAAAGCCTGAATGCAAACAGGTATTTCTTTGACTGTTGTTTCTAACCCCATCCATCTTCCCTTCTTCACAGCCCTGAAACAAAACAACTGAGACTGTTTTCATGTTCAGAAGGACAGGTACCCAAGTGAAGTGTGTAATCCAATTAATCTGAGTTTTATTTGACCATGTCAAAATCTATCACTGCTTGGGAGTAAGAAGAAATTGGGAAATGAGCATCAAACAGCAGTGAAGGAATTAACAATTGCAGAGCCTTTTGTTTTTAAAGAACAAGTGGTCAACAAAATCAAATGCACATCCACTGAGAGGGGGAGAGGATGGACTACAAACAACCAGGAACTAATTACTGCTAGAGATAAGCCAGGGATAAAGATTTGGGTTACAAAACATTGCAGCTAAATGGTACGTGATTATGATGACAGAGTTACTCCCACAAATCCACCTATCCTGACATTTGATTCAACTTTATTTGTGAAAGCTGATTCCATAATTGTGACACAGAAGAGCTCAACAGCCCTTGAGCTCACTAGCTCTTGATTTGGCCTCTGCAGCACAGGAGTATGGACATGCAGGAAATCTAGAGTGGTTCCTTCCTCAGCTGCCTGGCCAGGCAAAACTCACTCAGATCAAGGTTTCCTTCCAGGATGAGCTCTGAATGAAACATACTGTGAATGAAATGGGATCTAAGTGTGTTGAAACACAACCCTCACATTTTTTAAGACACTCTCTCCATATTCCCATAAAGCAGCAGGAAGAATTCCTATCTCCTTATAAACTCCTTCTCCTTATAAACAGGGGGACATTCTGGAGATCACTGCAGCTGGAGGTTGTTATAGCAGCCACAAAATAGCTCCAGCAACAAATGGTAGCAGGAATCTTCCCTTTTCACCCATCTCCTGCATTGACCCAGGCTCTGCTGGGCTCAAGGGCTGGATTTTGTTTCGGTGCTTCTGGATACACCAAAGCAGAAGGCAGACAACTGTTTGCCTCATTTGAGAAGACCTTGACACACAATTTGCTCCAGCAGCTTTCCACCTCCTAGCCAAGCCAAGAGGAGAAGCACAACCAGTCTGACCTGGGTAGATAGGAGCACCTACATTCTCTGGAAGAGAGCACAAACATCCTGCAAAGGAGAAACCTGAAACAGCACAGAAATGCCCTGAATGAGGCAGTGAAACTTGCCCAGCCAGAGTGGCAAGGCGTCTCGGAGGCACAGGCATAAACAGCTTTGAAAGCCATCAGTATGGGTCTCTAAATCAAATGCCATTCCCTTCTTCCTGTCCTTCCCCTTCGCTTCCTCTGCTCTCTTCTCCCTTCCTCAGGAAGGGCTATGCATGGCAGCAGGCACTGGGATGTCACTTTGCAAATCTCTGTTCTACACTCTTTTTCACCAGTGACATGCTGGGCACACGGGCAAGCCTGCTGTGCCTCAGTTTCCCCTTGCTCTCCTGCAAAATAGGTTAATGTTATCTCATGTGTCCTTTGCAAATTGAGATCTTTGAGAGGTAAGAAAACACAGCCCTAAACAGAGTGAAAGTTGCGTTCTTTGTTCCCTAAAAATTGTCTTAGCCTTAGCACGAGAAAGAGGGCTGAGCTGACTCTAGACCACATACCCGATCCACTCATTTTTAAGTGGCAGAGAAAGCAAGCAATCCTTGTAGCAGCAGCTTCAGCAGTGGGGTATGGCAGTTTAGCTTCTGGCCTACGTCTAATGTTTCTAAGGGATAAATTCCCCCATTATAGGCTTGATTTGTTGAGGCAGGATGGAAATGAAGTAATCCTGTCTTAATTTCTTTCTGCTACCTGATCTGGAGGGAGACAACTGGGACCAATTTCTTTACCACAGCACAGTGAAACTGTGAGAAAATATTTGTCTCCCCATTTTTGGCTTCTCTCTGCTTATAAACATTGCCAACAGGAACTTGTTGCGATTAATAAAGGCACATGCATTAACCATGTTCAGGCGGAACCAAACACTGTACTACTACTAATAATCTGATACAGCTTTCTCACGTCTCCATGGGTGCACATGCCCATTACCAGGAATATGCTTCCCTCTGCTGTCAGCAGCTGGAATCTTGTGTTTATAGTTTTCAGATGTGCTCCATTCAAAACAAATAAATAAAATTTAAAAAAATAAATTCTACCCAGAATTTATAAGGCCAAGTTTTATTGGTTGTAGAGGACCAGCTTTCCACCAACCTGTGGTAGGCAAAATCAGCCAACACATAAGCAAAATGGTAAGTTTTGTAAGGAAATGGTCTTGATATTGCTGTAACTTTATCATGACCACATAGATAACTTATACTTGCAGTGAGACTTCTATTAAGAAAAATTTTTACAATGAGAAAATTGTCATAAAGTTTTGGACAACTCCTTCTGCAAACCAAGAAATCCACCACATTTTGGGAAAATACAGAGTTCACCCTTCTCACACATCAGCTGGGAAGGCCATGTAATCAATGCCTTTATACACTTTTTAATTTATCCACTACTGTGCAAGAAAGGTTTTAATTTAACGGGTGGCTGGAAGGAGGGGGCAGCAGCAGTACCCAAACCATTCTTAAGGATCCTTTGGAATAAAAGGCTGAATGCAGAATGGCACCATTTGCTGTGATCCTGTAAGGCAGTGAGGTGGCTGTAATGCAAAACTTTCTTGCTACAGGTCTCATGAACGTAGCAGCTCAATCTGCATTTTTTAAAAAATCTTAGTATTGAACCACAATTAATTTCATCCTACCCATACGCTCTAAGTAACTGAATGTGAAATCGAGCTGTTAAAATTCATCCCAAAGTAAAAATATTTCTGTTCACTTTTGGGATAAGGAGTCTGGAGAGTGGAGTGCGTAGAAGGGAAAGTAGAGCTCTAGAGAACTATCAGACACAGGGAGACTTACTAATCCTTGGCTGTAACACAACAGAGCTTTGAAGATGGACATGAGCAGAAGAGCTGGGGAAGAGGCACAGCTGAAGTCTGGGGGAGTGGAGATGAGAGACCCAACAAGCCGGGGCCAAGTGGAGATACAGCTGAGCTCTGCTTTATCATTATTAGACACCAGCTACCCAAGACCGACCAGAAGAATCAAGCCCAAATTTGAGAGCACTCAGGTAAAAGCGCATGACGTGCCTTTCCTAGAAAGCCTTTTCTTGCCATGCACAGCACAAATCAAATAGATATATTTTTTAATCGCCATAGGCTCAAAGAAACCCTGACCCTTCAGTTATAGGGAAGGGATAAATCCCGGTCTTTGTCTGGGCTTTTGAGTCCCTAATTCTGTGTTTCGCGTGGTGCAGGATAATGCTGATGCACCAGAAACACAGGTGGAAGACGCATCTGCAGGGGCAGGAGAAGAGTCGCATTTAACAGATGTCCTTGTTACATTATATAATTCCAGAGTTGCAAACCTTTGGTACTTACTCATTTCTGAGCAACCCTGAGCACTGTCACACTGCAACAGCGGCACCAAGAGGTCTCTCAACAGCACAGTTTCATTGCACCAGCACCTAATCTGCCAGACTGCTGTATTTCTCTACCCACATGTCTCTTGTGATGCTACCTGACCTGTCATTTCACTAGAGACCCTCTCACAGCAACTACTCATGGTGGAAGCTTAAAGGACACCAAGTTGCCCCCTCAAAGCTATGATAAACCCAGAAAACCAGGCACAGGGAACAACCATAAATCCCCTAAACCCTGTTCTCACTGATGGTTTTAGAAGAGCAGTGACTTATTTTCACATTTTGGAGAGGTAATCCCCTCTACCTTCTAAGTCTTCCGTGTTTCGTCTTGAACAGCAACTTCCAAGAGACCCACAAAATGGAGGCAGATTGTCTAGCTGCTCCTGGGGAAGGCAGGCCCTGGCAGAGCCTAGCAAGGAGGTGAGAGGAAGAGCTGTCCTGCTTGACCAACCTCATCTCCTTCTATGACCAGGTGATCTGCCTAGTGGATGAGGGGAAGGCTGTGGATGTTGTCTACCTGGACTTCAGTAAGGCCTTTGGCACTGTCTCTCATGGCATACTCCTCGAGAAGCTGGCGGCACATGGCTTAGACAAGTGTACTCTTCGCTGGGTAAAAAACTGGCTGAATGGACGAGCCCAGAGGGTTGTGGTGAATGGAGTTAAACCCAGTTGGTGGCGTGTCACAAGTGGTGTTCCCCAGAGCTCAGTACTGGGGCCGGCTCTCTTTAGTATCTTTATCAATGATCTGGACAAGGGGATTGAGTGCGCCCTCAGTAAGTTAGCGGATGACACCAAGTTGGGAGGGAGGGTTGATCTGCTCGAGGGTAGGAAGGCTCTACAGAGGGATCTGGATAGGCTGGATCTTTGGGCCGAGGCCAATTGTATGAGGTTCAACAAGGCCAAGTGCCGGATCCTGCACTTTGGTCACAACAACCCCATGCAACGCTACAGGCTTGGGGAAAAGTGGCTGGAAAGCTGCCCAGTGGAAAAGGACCTGGGGGTGCTGGTTGACAGTCAGCTGAATATGAGCCAGCAGTGTGCCCAGGCGGCCAAGAAGGCCAACGGCATCCTGGCCTGTATCAGAAACAGTGTGGCCAGCAGGAGCAGGGAAGCGATCGTCCCCCTGTACTCGGCACTGGTGAGGCTGCACCCTGAGTCCTGTCTTCAGTTTTGGGCCCCTCACTACAGGAAAGACATGGAGGCGCTGGAGCATGTCCAGAGAAGGGCAACGAAGGTGGTGAGGGGCCTGGAGCACAAGTCTTGTGAGGAGCAGCTGAGGGAACTGGGGTTGTTTAGCCTGGAGAAAAGGAGGCTGAGGGGAGACCTTCTTGCTCTCTACAACCACCTGAAAGGAGGTTGTAGTGAGGTGGGGGCTGGTCTCTCCTATCAAGTAACTAGGGATAGGACGAGAGGAGATGGCCTCAAGTTGCAGCAGGGGAGGTTTAGATTGGATATTGGGAAAAATTTCTTGACTGAAAGGGTTGTCAGGCATTGGAACAGGCTGCCCAGGGAAGTGGTGGAGTCACCATCCCTGGAGGTGTTCAAAAAGCAAGTAGACAAGGCACTTCAGGACATGGTTTAGTAGGTGTGGTTGATGGTTGGACTCGATGATCTTAAAGGTCTTTTCCAACCTAAATGATTCTATGATTCTATGCTCCATGCCTGCCCACTCCGCTGGTATACCAGAAGAAAAAGGGAACCAAGGAGGAAACTTACTTTCTTTTTCAGCTGTGGGCTGGAGCGAGTAGAGAACCCCTTGTTGGAAGGTAAGAGGGAGGCTTGCGGTGGCTGGTGGCCCTGGAGGACCTGGGGGACCTGGGATCCCAGTTTCTCCGGGAAGTCCTCTTGGTCCTTGAGGTCCCAACAGCCCTGTACAGAGGCAGCAGAGGATGCGTTAGTGCATTTGAAGACATGCTAATGATGCTAGCATGTAAAAAGGCAGCAAGAAGACAAAGGATTTCTGTCCTGAACTGTAATTGTGGGAATTAGAGGTGCGGGAGGAAATAGGAACAGCTTCCCGATTTTCCATTATTTGCCTTTAGCATCTTCCTCTGCAAAGCAGATAGCCTCACTTGGCTTAAAGGTGCTACAAAGCTTAATTCCTGAAAGAGTAAAATCTCCCCCCTCCCTGAGGGTGAGCAAGAAACTAAAGGCAGAAAGGTGTGAAATCAAGCACTGCTCTTTCTCTTCCCCTCCACATACACACCTGTATGTCACCTCACTGCCAAGAAAGCACAGAAAGAACAACGGAAGCCCAGTCGGTCCAGCAGCAGACTGATTCTGCTTCCTGTGGGGCTGGAAGGCTCTTATTGCGAACTGAGAAACCAAAAGCCAGACACATCCTTGGCCAGACTTTAGCCATTGACAGGTTGCCAGAAAATGCCAAAAAGCGTTCAAGGCCGCTCTCACATTTAAGGCACACTCCAAGTTTCAAATCTTTCCTGAGCTCAGATTTACAAGTCACAGCCTTTTAGATGCATACAAAGCACAGAGCCTGAGGTCTGGCACCTATTGTGTAGTATCGCTTTCATCAAAAGATTTAGGAACATTTTGGGGATGACGAAAGTCTCCTAGCTCAGAAATGGAGTGTACTCTGAAAGAATGGCCTCATAACCTTTTCCCTTAACATACAAAAGCATCATTAGTGTGACAACCTGGCATCTGACAGCTTGACACAAATGGTGGTGAAAAAAGGGAGTTAGAACAGGCACACAGCAAGAGGGTTAAACAGGGAACGCTCTTATCCAAAGGCTGACAGATCAGAGACTGGTTTTTATAGCTCCTGAGCAGGATGGGGAAACATGATCCTGCTCTGCAGTTTTCTGGGACAAGCTCTGTCCAGCTCCACGGGAAATCCCAGGGACTGTCATTGCTCATGCAGGTGGTTGCCTGCTCTGAGAGCTGCTAGCTTATTTCAGTGCCCAGGGGACTCGCTGGAATACCAACTGAAGATGCTCAACATCTTGTGTGTCCAGCCTTTTATGATCTGTTGTCACAGATAATTTGTATAAGGTCAGATATTTTCTCCTATCATGGTAGCACTGCCCTCCTCCAGGACTTACCTGGTGGCCCTGCAGGGCCCCTCTCACCGGGTTGTCCCTTCTCGCCTTTTGGTCCTGGTGGTCCTGGAAGACCAGTTGGTCCAACTGGGCCTGGAGGACCAACCTGTCCTGGAAGCCCTGAA
Organism: Pandion haliaetus; assembly: GCA_013401275.1. Taxonomy (NCBI): domain Eukaryota; kingdom Metazoa; phylum Chordata; class Aves; order Accipitriformes; family Pandionidae; genus Pandion; species Pandion haliaetus. The sequence goes on along the minus strand of VYZV01012730.1, from coordinate 140,979 downwards.
AACATTCAGAAAGGAAATTGGTTGGAGGTTAGGACACTGCTGATGTCAGAATGTCTTTAGCAACCTAGAAACCAGAGGAGAGGGACTCAAAAGATGCAAGGAGGAGAAATGCAGCTTTGCACAGATAGTACAGACAGGGTGGTACTGGTGGCAAGAGCTGGCTGGTATGTAGGGCAGAAGATCCAGACTGGACCTCGCTTCTCCTCTTCTTCCACCGATCTTTAAAGAAAAAAGCATGTCTCCACGCACAAGGCCCACACCAAAAAATCAGCAGGATGCGTACCTCCAGCTGGGACATGCTGGTCAAAGCTAAACTGAGCCCACACTGTCCCCTTCCCAAGGTCTGAATGGCTCTGGGCAGGGTCTGGCTGGTCCCTCAAGCACTCCTTTGCTAGCTTCATCCAGACACACGTGTCAGCTCCATAGTAGTCCCAATGTATCAAAATACACAAAATATATTTGCAAAAGCAAATCAAACTTTGTCTCCCACTTGCTCTGGCTGGTATGTACCACCCAGAGATTCTGCATCAAAGATGTTTCCCTGTTTTCTCCTCTTTTCACTCATCGAACAAGTGTACCATGCTGTGCACAAGCATTTTTCATCCCAAACTGAAATTAATGCACCCACACTTCTGAAGTACCTAGATGTTACTAATTTATATTAATGAACAGGGTGCTGAGCGAACCCATCTGGAAATACCAGTAACACAATAATTACAGCCCAGCAGGTTGCTTCTTGGCAAGTCCACACAGACCCCCAGTAAGCCTACTAAAGGTGCAGGTAGCATTTGTAATCTGAAAGTGACTATTTCTGATGACACTAAATAAAATCTTAATGTTGTTTTCTTTAGACTATCAAAATAATAACAACACTTGGCAATTTTATAGTGTTTTTCAGAAAAACACTCTGCATCTTTGGCTCACAAAAGGAATAGCTGCTTTGGAAGGATACACTTAAATACTGTGCAAACATCAGTGAAGCCTTTAATACCTTAGAGAGGTGGCTGAGTTAGTCTGTCTACTCAGATTAAGTGGTTAATGGTTACAATAAAGGCAATAACTGTCAGAGCCAAGAGAGTCAGACATTCCTGGTTTCTGGGCTACCAAAGGCCTTTGAGTATTTGAAAGCAGTGGCAGATGCAAGCTACAAAGCCAGAGGAAGATCTGTCTCAGTCCAAATCTCAGTGCACTCACGATTTCAAGTTTTAGTCTTTATATTACATATGACCGTAATCCACCAGAGTGCAAGTTAAGTTTCAATAAACTCTTAAGCAGTGTCCTTCCCCTTCCCTGGTATCAAAAGAGGTACTGGAACCTCCAAGAGCAGTGCCAGGAGAACCTGCTGCATGTAGGTGGTGGAGAAGAATGGATGGGAATAGAGGGAGGGAAGGAAAAAAGGAAACAAGCTGGCCAACTAATACCTTCACAGCTGGTACCAAAGGGAACAGGGCTACATAATAAAAACCAAGGCTCACAGGATTTGCAGCTCCCACATTTGGAGCTGGTTCCCACTTGAGGTGTGGGACAGCTCGCCTGGGGCACAAAACCTTGTCCCCCCTGAAATTCATCCAAACTCTCGGCATTTCTCAGAACAATGCAATAATCCCCCAATATTAGACCCCCTTGAAAGATTCCACTTCCTCTCTTTTTTTTTGCCATTCTGAAGAGACGTCCAAATTATTTTTCCTTACAAAAATGAAATCTACCCATCTCTAATCCATGGTGAAACTGGGCAGACTGAAGAAATGAGATTTTTCAAAGGCTTTGTGTAGGAGTGTGTGCCTGTACTTTTATTTTATTCAGTCATCAATAAAGATCTGATCTGAGTATTAAACAAGGAATTAAGGTAAGGTTTTAATGTGGATCAATTTGTTTATCCACAGAACACAAACTGCAGACTTTTCTGTGAATAGAGGGGGTCCTTTAATGGATCTCACCCAACAGTGGATGCTGTACTTGGCAAACTCAGGCAGATGATCAGGAGCCCATTTAAGAGAGCAAGAGCATTTGTTCACAGCATTGCAAGCAGCTTCTCCCCCCTACCAAAAACCCCCAACACACCTGAAGCTTTATTCCAGCAAATTCTTTCCAGCATAGAAGGAAGAACAGCAGAAACACTGTTTTGCAAGCACAACACACTGCGCTGCTGAGTGCAGGTCAAAACATTTCCTCGCTTGTATAAATCAGCCTCAATCCTTCAGTTCAACCTTCATAACTCAATCCTGTGAACTTCTGCAGACCAAGAGCAATCATTTGCTGCTAGCATCCTCAATCACGCTGCTGCAGTGGAGCTTTAAAGAAACTGGCATTTACTTCCCTGAAGGTGGAAAGCGCTGAAGGAAAGACTAGGAGAAGCAGCACTGAGTAATGTGTCAGGCAAATGCTCATACTGGTGACAAATGGTGTTACCAGCACAAAAGAGACAAGTGCAAAAGGGAGAAGAAAGAGGGAAGGATTTGGGGAAAAAGGGGGAGGGAAATGAATAGGCCAAATCTTCAGCTGGCATAAATCAGCTCTGCTGCAGTGGCATTGCTTTCAGAGAGCTGAAGCCCACGGTGAGTATTTATCCTCCAAAAACATGACAGAAAAAGCCAGGGGGGTGGTTGGGTGGGGTGGGGGGAAGGCAGAGGGTGAGTATTCTACTGCTGGAGACCAAATCAGACATAGAGAGACCTGGATTTTCTTCCTGGCCCTGTCATTAACCTGCAACACACCATCTGTTCCCTTTCCTTCCCCAAGGTTTTCTCTGTACAGGAGCAGGGTATTCTCTGTTTGTATGGAGTTAGCAAAAGGATGCCCTGACTATCGCCAGCCGCTCCTGGTGCCCCTGGCAGGCAATAGCAGTAAGACAATAACGGTGTTTTTATTTTTTAATGGGAGCATCACTCAGCACATGTCCTGCTTGCTCTAGCCATGTGTCCTCCAGTGAACTGCCTGTCCATCAGGCAGTGCTTTCCATCCTTTGTGTGCCGGGGGAACTGAATGTCTCAAAGATTAAAAAGCCGGCATTTTACCTCTCTAACCAGAGCAGCCCACGATCAGATAAAACCCAAAGAAGAAACCCAACCTCTCTATAACTGTGAGGCTCCAAACCACTGAGGTCTCCCGGCCACAGGACCCTTCTGATTTTTGGGTCCTATGTAACAGGACGCGGCACAGCAACATTTTGTGCTTTGAAAGAGGAAATAGCAGAAACCATTGACTTACCCTGTGATATTAGCTGCTCCTCTGCACCTCTGTGTCCTTTAGGCTCTAGTTAAGAGGGTCAGGGTAAAAGAAAAAAAAAAAAAGAAAAATTAGGTCTCTTGCTGCCAAGTGGCTCAGCCAGAGTATATATATTTTCTTAATACTCACTAAAATGTATCCTGTTGATTAACAAGCTGATCAGAAAGGCCAGCGGTGCAGCTGTCTCAACAGCTCTGATTGCTTTTAAATGATTGTCTATTCTCAGTCCTGTCACTCAAAGAAGAAATAACTACCCTAATAAACAGTAGCAAGTTTTCCTGGACTTCAGCCTGGAGAGGTATCCTGCCAACCCAGAGCTATAAGGTCATCCAGAAACACTCCCACCATTCAAAGCATCTAGTCCATATCAACCAACTTTGTATTAGGCACCAACATTCTGCCCTTAGTCCATCCGGTTGAGAAACTCGGTGGCACGCAAGCTAGGATTTGGCTTTGCTTTGGCTGAAAAAATAGAAGCAGGGCAGTGTAGGCAATGTTTCACAAAAAACACTGGGGAAGGGGATGGGAGGGACAGAGCCTTAGCTTTCCACAACCCAAAGCACGTAGGACACTCAGGCTTGACTTCCACCTACTCTAATAGCACACTCATTGAAAGATCTCCTGAGGTCTGCAATCTCTATAAGTGAACCCGAGGCCAGCTTTGAGCAACAAGTACAGTGCTGAAATCACGCAAAATGGGCAGTCCCCTGTCATCCTAAACCAACTGTGTGAAATTCCCTACATTTCACCAAAATCCACAATGTATTTTTTTTGGCTGGCTCTGAATTGTAGATAGAAACTGTTGTGGGCAGGGAAGGAAGCCAAATGTGGACCCAGATCCACGAAACATCCCCACAGCTCCTTAGCAAAGCAAGCATTTGAAGCCCACAGAGCTCAGGTAGGGGCTTGGGCAGGCCAATAAGCATGTCAGTGAGCAACTTAACTAATTGCTGAAAGACACTGTCCTGACCTGAAATGGTCCAGTGCATGCCTGATTCCCAGTTATTATGCTAGAGTTGTTATTCCACGCTAGGCTAAATAATTCAAGGCTAGAAAAATAAAGGGTAACAGTGAGCAAGGACTACACCTGGTAGCATGCAGGCAGGGCTGTAACGCATGCAGCCGGCTGTGCACACAGCCTGGAAGTCTGGCTGACAAGACAGACTCATGTAAAGCTCAGACAACGTCACCTCTGTTTTGGAGGTGATCACTAGCTACCTCCTGGATTTACTGCAGGGGTGGAGGGTGCTGATACTGGACCATGGAGTGAGGCTGATGCAAATGCTACATGAGATCTGTCCTGTTTTGCATCACTGCCTGGGTGAGTGGCATTCACTGCTACTTGCTGAGCGAGAGGAGATTATCATGTGTACAGAGCCTCCAAGAGGAGAGGACTTTGAGCAGAAGGGACAGAGTTGTCAGTACTTTTGCTGGATTGACTTTAGTACAGTGAAGTGCAGGTGCAGAGATACTGCGACAGCAAAAATAAATGACATGGAGAAGGCAGAATGAGTATATAATGGACACTGGGGGAAACTGCTTTAATTCAGTTCCTGGCAGCCGTCACTGTGGTTCTGAAAATACTTTGCAGAACATATTGTTAGTGAACCTCCCTCCATGTTGTGGCATCCTGTCAAATTATGAACATGGACGACATCTGGTCTATGTTGGTTTCTCCAAGTCTGCTGCAGTCATGAAGAGCTGCCATAACAAACTGCTCAGACCAAAAAAAAAGAAAAAAAAAAAAGAAAAAAAAGAAGTAAAAAGCAAAGTAGGCCCTATAGAGGATAAAGAACTAAAGAACTGCTCTGGGAGCAAGCAAAGCAACTGACAGACAGGGCTTTGGAAGCAGAGAGCAGGGATCTTGAAATGAGGATGCCAAGGTCAAGGAAATTCAATGCGTGGGGATCTGTCTAGCCAAGTGGACTCAGAGGGAGATTTTCTTATAAGTGTATTTTTTTTTCATGCCACAAGAGGGATCATAAAACAGCCCATTGTGTTTATGGTAAATTTAAAAAATATAATGCAGACTGCAACTGATGTTGCTATTCATGGGAAAGTTTTTCCTCCTAATAAAGCCAAGAATTACCCCTACACCCCAGTCCTCTACCTCCTCACACCACTCCCAGATGGGGAAACACTGCATTCAGCGCTCAGTAGGTGAGTATGAATTGTCCCCCTGTGATCCCAATGGCTCTCTGGAGTTTCCTCAGGAATGCTTCAATCTATCCAGACCTCAAAATCCACAGTCTTTGGACTTAAAACATGTACACTGAAACACACAGACAGGCATAGTGGCCCTCCTGAGGTTAACAGAAATCTAACTTTCCCAAGACCAGAATTCAGCTCTCAGTAGATGCTTGTGCCAACAGAAATCAAGGCTAGCAACAGGCCGTTAAGGCTGGCAAAATGGAGCTTAATATGTTAGTTTCTGAGCTTAGCTGCTTTCTTCCAGGAACGTGCCTGCTCTGCACTGGCTTGACTCAAGGAGGGGCAGAAGCACGGAGAGAAAAGCCAAAAGTCCCTCTCTTTGCCAAGGGGTGACCCTCATCCCTGCACTGGCAGTGGGAAGGGGCCCTAAGGAAATTGCACCCAGCTTGCTGCAGCTAAAAGGATCGTTCGAGGTGGGATCAGAGAAGACTGAATTCCTTCCTCACCCATGAATCCTCATGGGTATTGGCATGCAACCATGTCTGTGTTCACAGCTCGGCAGAGAGGGAGGGACAAGAGGCAACATTAAACCTTTAGACCAAACAGCCCCTGGTGTGGAAGAATCCTGTCTCTAGAGCTAAATAATGCTGACTCTGGCCCTAGAAGAGAGGCTGAAAGCTCTCAAAATGCCTCTCTGCAGGGTGGTTTTCCTGCTGAGTGCAATCCCATCTTGCAGCGTCCCTGCTGAGGGTGCAAAGCGAAGTGCAGACACGGGGCCACTCATGCCAGCAAGGCTGCCTGCCTTGTGCTCATCACGCAGCACCATGTGGCCCAAGCGTGGCCGCTCCTGTCAATGGCTCCCTGCTGGATCAAACACATGGCAGCAAACATGCCCACAAAAAAGAGGAATTGCCCATCTGAAAATCTTAACCCTCTTCTCCTTTAAAGAGCAGAGGGAAGGAGCTGCCAATGTTTCCCTCCAACCCCTCTCCCCTGCAGCTTCCAATACTACAGCAGACTGACACGGCCTCCTTTTTAGTTACCCTACAGGAATTGTGTATGTAGCATGGGTGATTTGGCGAAGAGCAGGTTACGCTTACCAACAGATCCCACTGTTTTTCTCAGCACAGTCCCAGGATTCAGCAGGGGAAAGGCATCTGGTAGTAAATCGTCATACCATGTGGCTGTCGTCCCAGCAATTGGCAGGTTGTTTTCCAATGGTGGGCTTCGCTCCGCAGCCTCGAGCAGAAGGATCTGGACAGCAGACATGGGGAAGGCAAACAAGATCAGTGGGATGGTTTCATACATGGTCTCAATCCTGAAGAGGTCTTGAAACGCCTCTCTTTGCCAGCAGGAGCTGTGAATAACTGCATCACAGACCACAGGGTTTTAGTGTTAAAGCTCTATTGATCTTCTGGAAAGTGGCAGTAATTAGTGTAGGAAGCTGCTGTGTTAAGTTGCAAGAGGGTCCCGCACACACTCTCCTTGAAGAGGGCTTCACTGCTTCCAGAGAGACTCAGCCTCACATGGGTTTGTCTCCCTGGCAAGAAACATGAAACCAGGGACCAGAGCTGGTGTCAGGGAACACAGCATTTCACTGCTAGCTTACGTCTTCGAATCCAGAGCCATAAGGTCAGAAGTTACTGAGTGATACGAGGTGAAGGGCTGTACCCTGGATGCCCAGGGTAGCAAACTGAGGTGCCTCAGGACAAGTATTGGTTTTAAGTCAAAGCACAAATGCTGACCAAATTAAAGATGATGGAGAATATGAAGCTTTTAAAGAGCTGAAGTGCTTTAATTTTTGAGCGAATAAAAAAAGGCAGGCAATTTCCTCAGAGAGCTCTACTTAGAAGTAATAGGATATTATTAAAACTCACAACTGTTTCTATACCTTGTAAACACACTACCTTCAAATAAATCCACGTCGCAATGTGCGTCCAAGAGCTATTTGGGACATTTACAACCTAAGCTCCCTGGCAAAGTGACCCTGTTTTCCTTGTATGAAAAAACCTAAATGCCCACAAGAAGTAGAGGGATGGAGGACGCAGGTGGACTCTGCCCACTGACAAACTCCATTAAAGTGAAGCCCAGGGGAGCATTCACTGCACTTTATGTCAACATTTTTAATTAAGGTTTTCATAAAATTAGGATTTAAAAAAAAAAAATCTATTTAAATCTAAATGCTTCACCACCCTGCCTTCCTAGTCAGAAAGCAAGGGTGGCATAACAAAGTAGTCTACAGATTTCTTTCGAAAAAGCCTAACCCATCGGGAGCACTGCCCTGGAGTGCCAAGCCCATGTGCTCTGCTGCAAATGGATTTTACCTCAATTGCTAGACAGAAGCTAAACAGAAGCCAAGGGCAGCACTCACTTTCCTGGTGGGGCAGCCAAAGGGTCAGCAGCCCCTGCATTAGCCATGCCTGGAATGCAGCAGCAACCCTGCCACTTACCTGGCAACTGGATCAATCCCTGGCAAAGCTGCCTGCCCAGGATGGACGCAGGATGCCCATCAGGCAGGAGCAGGGATGAGGTTTCCAGAACAAGAGTTTTCATAGAATCATAGAAATCATAGAATCGTTTAGGTTGGAAAAGACCTTTAAGATCATCGAGTCCAACCATCAACCACACCTACTAAACCATGTCCTGAAGTGCCTTGTCTACTTGCTTTTTGAACACCTCCAGGGATGGTGACTCCACCACTTCCCTGGGCAGCCTGTTCCAATGCCTGACAACCCTTTCAGTCAAGAAATTTTTCCCAATATCCAATCTAACCCTCCCCTGCCGCAACTTGAGGCCATCTCCTCTCGTCCTATCCCTAGTTACTTGATAGGAGAGACCAGCCCCCACCTCACTACAACCTCCTTTCAGGTGGTTGTAGAGAGCAAGAAGGTCTCCCCTCAGCCTCCTTTTCTCCAGGCTAAACAACCCCAGTTCCCTCAGCTGCTCCTCACAAGACTTGTGCTCCAGGCCCCTCACCACCTTCGTTGCCCTTCTCTGGACATGCTCCAGCACCTCCATGTCTTTCCTGTAGTGAGGGGCCCAAAACTGAAGACAGGACTCAGGGTGCAGCCTCACCAGTGCCGAGTACAGGGGGACGATCGCTTCCCTGCTCCTGCTGGCCACACTGTTTCTGATACAGGCCAGGATGCTGTTGGCCTTCTTGGCCGCCTGGGCACACTGCTGGCTCATATTCAGCTGGCTGTCAACCAGCACCCCCAGGTCCTTTTCCACTGGGCAGCTTTCCAGCCACTTTTCCCCAAGCCTGTAGCGTTGCATGGGGTTGTTGTGACCAAAGTGCAGGATCCGGCACTTGGCCTTGTTGAACCTCATACAATTGGCCTCGGCCCAAAGATCCAGCCTGTCCAGATCCCTCTGTAGAGCCTTCCTACCCTCGAGCAGATCAACCCTCCCTCCCAACTTGGTGTCATCCGCTAACTTACTGAGGGCGCACTCAATCCCCTTGTCCAGATCATTGATAAAGATACTAAAGAGAGCCGGCCCCAGTACTGAGCTCTGGGGAACACCACTTGTGACACGCCACCAACTGGGTTTAACTCCATTCACCACAACCCTCTGGGCTCGTCCATTCAGCCAGTTTTTTACCCAGCGAAGAGTACACTTGTCTAAGCCATGTGCCGCCAGCTTCTCGAGGAGTATGCCATGAGAGACAGTGCCAAAGGCCTTACTGAAGTCCAGGTAGACAACATCCACAGCCTTCCCCTCATCCACTAGGCAGATCACCTGGTCATAGAAGGAGATGAGGTTGGTCAAGCAGGACCTACCTTTCATGAACCTGTGCTGGCTGGGCCTGATCCCCTGGTTGGTTTTGGTCCAAGCATCCAGCATCTCCAGCAAAGTCTGCTTTCTAAGCACAAAACTACATGGGAAAATTGTTCAAGGAGTGTAACACTGTGGTTTGTTACAGCTGTCTCTTCCTGTTTGGAAACCACCTAAGCAAATACTGATTTAGGTATAAGGGAAATAAAAGATAACAGGGCTCAAACTTTCCATTAAATCCCTAGAAGTTTCAGCTTTTACATGCTGTGTTGTCTTTACATAATGAAGTCACACTGCAATTATAAATGAGAGTGACTTGGCTCTGCTTGTTTGTTTTTAACTTGCAATTATTACAAGGTTTATCACTTATTTATTACAAGGCATAGGGAGAGCCAGTATTGCAGCAGCGCCAGAAATGATGAACTTCCTGCAGAATGTACTGGCCTGACAGGGGTGAATCAGAAACTAATTAAACTGGGAGCTAGGTTAAGTGCAAGGGAACTGAACCTCAGCTGTTGCAAACAAGCAAAATTCTTCCTTTATTGCGAGGATCTTTGTTCATGGATCGAGAGTCTTGCTTTCTGAGTAGTAAGAAAGCAAAAAGGAATCAGGTCACAATGCTTCTATTCAACAGGCTTCTCTGACACCAGGCAAGGAAGGAATCGGTTCAGTCTATGTCTTGCACTTCTATGCTTCTACCCAATGATTTATTTGTCAGACTTTCAAGGAAATACGCTGTCAGTTCAACAAACACTTAAGCATGTGCCTTACCATAATCATGCTTAATTCCCATTGACTCGGTACTCAAGTGTGCATTGAAGACCTTTTCTGGATCACTTTATACTATTATATTATCCTCTTACTTCCCCAGCAAAACACCCGGATATTGCCAAAGTGTACTCAGCAACAGAGGCAAATCCTGGAGGTGGCAAATTAGAGGGGCTACAGTCAGAGCAGAGTTAGGATACTTCTGCTGCGAAGAAGGGACCGACAAGGACTGTCTTGGACAGTATTTTGCCGCAGCCCAGCAGTGTTGCAGGACAAGGTGATATTAAATCAATAGCAGCAATGGTCAGAGACCAGCAAACTGCAGGGGTCCGGGGCCCTCCCAGATGGCGCAAGCAGCACTAGCAGAGCTCTGCTGAAGGTTGCATCTGGAGTGGAATAGCTCCAAATCATTTTTATGGGTGATAATAAAAATGTGTTACCACATAATCAACACAAAACAGTGGCAACGGTATCCTTTCCATTAAAACAACATGTTTTAAATGAGTGCTCTGCTGATAAACGCTGTAAAAGATTTAAAGGCATGCACAGAATAATCCAGTATGCTCTTTTATAAATTGACTATATATACTTAGCAGTCATTAAGGTTCAAACCATAGTAATAAGTTTATTTTCCCTGGGCAGAAAATGATAGAGGTCATGAAGTCTCCAGACTTGAAATTGCTGAGAAATTCTAGTTTTTATGATTAGGACCGAAGAAGTGCCCAAAAGAAATAAAGTAGAAAGAAGAGAGCTCTCACATCCGTGAGATACACAGAGCCAAACTAAAGAAGGAAAAGCACAAGGGATTTAGTCACATTCAAAATCTCAAACTATACACAGTTCTTTCAACAAGGAGTGTCCTCTCATAAGCTAGCACAGCACATAGCACAAATGGGGTCCTTATGCATTATTGCAATAGCACTGGAGCCATCCATCTACTTTCTGTCACGTTCTGTTTTTCTTAAGGCTGCCATTGCTGTAGTCAAGGGACTCGAGGAGAATTCCCACTTTCATTAAACAAAAAAAGAAAGTTTCTAGCCCTCTGAGTAAACTGCTGGAAAATGATACCACAGAGGCTCACAGCCAGAAAGCAAATTAGCAAAACGTGCAATGTATTAAAGTCTCAGTATTAAAGTATTGGTATTTTCTAGTCAATAAGGTTGAGGTAGAGAGAGGGATAACACCAAGTGAAGAAGAATGTGTGGTTTTGATTGGAAATCCGCCTTGCAAGCAGTGCCCACCCCTGTTGCTATTACCACTTCCAATGCAAAAGTTATGCCTCTGTAAAGAATGGAGGCAGAAAACATCTTAATGCCACTATATAAATGAAATCTGTCTTGATGCCATGGGTAATGTTAGTCGCCCAACCAACCAGAGCAGTTACAGAGAACCAGCTGAAGGGCAATGCTTGTGGTTGCTGCCTGTGGTGTCCGGAGGGCAGATCCCTGCAGAAGACACGAAGGCCTTTCCTCCCCAGTTTGCGCTGCATTGCACAAGGTGAAGGATGGCCTCAACTCAGCAAAACACTCGGGCTTTTGCACATATGGAAGCAAAAAGTCAAATCTGAGCCTAAATGGACACGCTGAACTGGAGCCTTTGGCAACAGAGGTTCCACCGGCACAAGGGCTTGTCTCTGGTTTCCAGACCCCACCTCTCAGACGCAGCTGAACTGGGTCAGAAAGCTGGAAAGCACTGAAATGGGGCCGCGTCTCCTGCCAACACTGCAGCAGGAGATGGGCCCGATGTAGGAGACGGCGTGTGAATGCAAAGGGAATGCAGGAGGGATGATGCACTGCACTGGCCAAGGAGCTCACAGGCCAGCGCCAGCGGCAGAGGTTATTGCCTGAAAAACTCACTCCGGGGCCTTTCGAGTCCCGCAGAGCCACCGGGCTCACCTCTGTACAGGATCTGGCACTTCCTCTTCTCCCATGGCTCAAAGCCTGGCTCTTCACTGTGAGGCCCGCTCACGCGTAGGGCCCTCAGCAGGGACATTAGTGTTATGTGCCTGAAGCTCAGTCCCAGCTTACTCAACCCACCTCCCCCTTTTCTATTTGCCAGCATAAACTTTCTAAACTTCAGACACATACCACATTTCTTGCGTCAGATCAAGAGCTCAGGCCAGGGACAATGGAAATGAGAGGAAGGTTTTCATCTTCTTGAGATGTTCAGTGTCAGAGGACTTTTTTTGGCTTGTAGTGGCTTTCAAGAACCCTGATTTGGTTGTTCCCACACATCAAAAGAAGATTTCACAAACACAGCCTCCTCCCATCATCTGTCCTCCACTCGCATTCCTGATGTCCTGTAACTAGTAGGTGCTAGAAACAAGGGAAGAACAGCCGGGCTTCCAGAGATTTCAGAATTGATACAACAGGGCTCAGAATGCTTTTTCTTTGGATAAAAATCCATGGAAATGCAGGGGGAATCATTTGACATAATCCAGATGGATATTATTAATTAATAAACAAGGGATATTTGGTCTCTTGAAGCATTGGCGGAATTAACTCCCCTCCATCCCTCTCTAAAGAGGAGGGAAAGAAACTGCATGAATCCAGCTCATCAGCTAAAAATTTCAGTGTAAAATAAGATTCCCTTCATCCTGTAAAGACACAAGCTGATTAATAATGGTAATTGCATAACTTGTTGGACATATCTTTCTTTATAGCAAATTATTTGGCAAAATATAGGAGTTTTTTAATCACTCATCAAGACAGAGAGCTAAACAGGGAGTTTTACAAAATCTGATAGAGAATGGTATCTCTCTTGTAGCAACATGAAACCTGTTAACGCAAGGCTCTAACACAGATGTAATTGCTTGGTTTCAAAAGCCAAAAGACATTCAGTAAGTGTCCACTAAAATCTGATGAACTGCGTACCCAGCAAGAACCTGGGTAACTTCATCCTTATTACATCTTAGAGGCTTTGGCCAATGGGGACAAGATAATTAGTACATGGAGGAGTTTTCGTTGTATTGACAAATTATGTGGGGAGCAATAGCTGATGTCATTGTAGTGACCCAACGAAGACCAAAAGGTAAGGTTTATGTCATCAGCTATTACATGGAACACAGAAATAAGGATCAAAGGCTTCTGCCAATCCATAGGTAGCGCAGTTCACGCTCTTTCTGCAAAAGTATTTGGGTTTTTGTTCATTTTACAGGATTTCCAAAAAAGAGGATGCAAAAAGTGACTTTCCTGAGCAGGTATCTTCTGGAGGGGAATCACAGCAGAGAAGGCACAAAAGCACAGGGTAGCCTACTGGTTTAGATGAAACACAGGCAACGTTCAGCAGATCATCAGACCATCGAGGCTTTGCTTGAGAAAGCAGCAGTGAGGGAAGGACTGGCAGTGGTCCTACTGGGTAACTGCACTCTGAAGCACCTGGGGAGCTTCTCTGATATTGTTACACATTGTAGATTTACCTCTGCTGCTCTGAGTCCATGCAGCCTGCCATCACTGGTACCCCGAAGTGTTAGAGCCAGGGGAAGAAGCTAGATGTGGAAAGGATCCAGCAATCCTTCCATGCCGTGCTAAAAGCCCATTGCAGAGCGAAGTACACAAAGGAGCTCAGAGTGAAATCAGATTCCCCATCATTACTTTAAAACACCTGATAAAAATACATCAGAGCTATAACTTTCCATGTTCAAAATCACATCATTCTTCCCTGCCCAATTTATTGCTTGTCACCTGCTGGCAATGTAGCAGTGGTATGGATGTGGAACCAGGCCAGCCTAAGATTAACTCAGTCTTGAAAAAGTAATGTCTGTTCTCAGCAATGGCTTTGAGATCAGCTCTCTGCTTCTCACCAGGTGAGAAGCCCTCAACTCTAGCTGAGAGATTTGCATCAGCTAGCTCAAATAAGCTGAGATGCCTTGTGTGCTCTCCTCCTCCACTGGACTCTAAATGAAAAGCTGCAAGAAGAGAGCGACACAACTGGAAAAGATAAAGGGCTTGGTCCTTTCCTGGCTCGCCTTGGTGCAAGCTACAAAAAAAGGACCCAAAGTAATTTTTCTTTTATGATCATACTTGCCTTATGAAGCTCCCCTAGAATTTCTGATTGAGAATCAAGTGGAAGTTTGCACGTTTGGGCATGGTATTGCCAAAAGGTTTGAGCGCTTGCATCCCTTAGGCTCCTCACATCTCTCCCTTGCTGAAACCTAATTTCTGTCCACAAAAGTATTTTTCTTAAAAAATAAAGCTTGTAAACAATGTTTCCAGGTATTAAACACAACAAAAGCATTTCCTAATGTAGACATAGGATTTTCTTGGCAAATTAAGTTGCATGTCATAGGAAAAGAAGATTTTTAAAAGTTATTTTATGAAAATATAAAATCTATTTGACTAAAAATGCCAAACTTGTAACTAAAAGATTTTGCAGGAGAGGATGGTGGAAGAGGAGGTCTTTAAAGACTTTTTGTGGTTCTGGCAAATGATTTACAGTATTGACCAAACACATGGAAGAGTCTTAGGGGACAGATTGCTCCTTCAATCCAACAGTGATAAGAAATAAGATCCAAAAACTACTAGAGTTAAGAACAAAAGGATTTTAAATATCATTCTGAAAGACAGAAGCATGCCCAAATGAGAGAAAGGCCAGTATCCCAACTGCCTCAAGTGTCCTAATCACAATCATGATTATTGCTGATTAGGAAAAGGCCAATGAGACAGATGCAAAGTTCAGATATGAACATTGACACAAAATTCGGTTTGCCCACCCAGTTTTGGTTCATGGTTCCCCCTTGTAAAAATCAGGAAGTTGCACTTTATTCTTAGGGACATTTGTTACATTAACTGACCTACAGAAACTCAGCATTACATTAAAAATTTTACAGGGATTGATTTAAGTTTGCTATTGTTACTGGAAGCCAGCTGGTTAATATATAGCTACCTGTGAAATAGCCCAAATACTCCTTGAGGAGCTGGAGAAGCAGATTCAGCACAGGGTCATTAGGAAACCTTAGAGATTAGGTAAGCCACCTTCCTGTACAGAACAGAAAGAAAATAAGTAACTGCTAGTGGCAGTCACACACACAACACAGAAAATCCCACTAATGTCCACTCCATAGAACCAGCAGCAGCCTCACAGCAAAGCAGCTGGGGTTTCCCTCCCAATCTCTCAGCCATGTCACAGTACCATGAAACGTTTTCTATTTTCCAAATATTTCTCCACTACAGCAGGAAATTGTTTTATTGCATGTCAGAGGAAGAAAAGACAAACCCCACAAAACACCCCAGACAGCTGCCAGTATTACATGTAGCTGCTTGGAAGAAGGGGAAGATACAGAAACATTTCATACAATGATTACATTAAAACTCCAAGTAATGGTGCTTCATAATCAAAAGACACAGGATAGCGAAGGTGCTGTGGGGTAATCTGTTCTAAATAGATGGGGTGATTTCATATAAATAGCAATGTATTGATCAAACTCTGTGCACAGTACAAAGATTTTCTTTAAAACTTTCAGAATCTTCTGCGTGGGGAATCACATTACAAGGACTGTTGTCATGCAAAAAATATGCATATCGTTTATCAATCACACAGTGAATCAATCAGACACTAGATATGTAATGTTATCTCCCTGCATTAAAGCTGTAAGTGAAATGCCACAAACTTCTCAAAAGCAGTGTCAGAAGATAAGGCTGGGTTGTATTAACTCAGATCAAATGCTGCACTCAAGCTCCAACCAAAAGCTGGGATTAATACCGCACTGCCCATAGCTCTGTGGTGGAGTTTATTAAAAGAAACTGGGTGAACAAAATGAGCAGAATTTTTTATGCAGCTGCCTGCTTTCCTGCTAGGACTGCCTGCCATGGGCAGCGGTGCTGGTCTCTCCTGACACTGCAGCTCTCTTGAGCTTCGGCAGAGTTTGTCAAGACTTAGTCCTGTGACACAGGAGGGCAGCATCAGGCTCAGGAAATTCAGAAAGGAAGGGCTGTACATTCTTCCCACTAAGAAGCTGTGCTGGCCTAAGGAGAAACCTTTAGTATGAAATAAAAGCGGGGTTCATTCTGTCCTCTCACCAATGAGGCTCCCTGTGCTGCAGTGATGTCAAGTAAGATGTCATGGGACAGAAGTAAGGTTTGGCACGTTGGGGCTTGGGGAGGGGTAGTTTTCTTCCGACCTGCACACTTTCCTGTCCTTGACCCCAGGGGCAACACCATCCTCTCTGATGTAGATTCCCATGGCCTGTAGATTTCAAGCTCAACACCATCAGTCAAGCTTTCAAATCTCTGGCACCCAAATGGGTCTGGTATCACACAAATGGAACAGGCCAACTCCATCCTGGGGAGATGGCAGGGTAACTCAAAACAAGGGAGATGAGGATGGAACTGGATTCCATCTCCCTTCACCTCCTTTCCTGCAGAAATATCTCCTACAGCCACAAGGACAACCTAGAGCAGCGTTAAGGAAAGCATGACACACACGAAGAGTTTGTTCCACTGCAGAGTTCAGCCATGTCTCAGGGTCTCTCTCCTCCCCAAGAGCTATATAAGCACCGGTCCATAATGAGTCATTTTTCATTCCATTTGCTCTGTGTTTATTCTTGCTTCTCACTTTCTGATCCAACTCTCGTATTACAAAAATCAGAGGGTTACTTTTATTACCTCATTTGGATGCTGATCTTACAAGTTGGATGAACCAACTCATACTTGTAAGAAGAAAGATGAGACCATTTCTGGTTATATCCCCATTTTTTAGGGGGACAGCTATAAAAGCCTGCAGAATAGGAGTGGTGAAAGAAGAAACCTTGTAGCCTCTTCTTCCACAACTGAGTTTAAGTTTCTCTAACTTACCCTTCACAGCCACCAGAGGACAAACATGCATTTTACATATCCTCACACATAACCAAGAAAGGCTCTTGGGTCCTTGTCCCCATTGCAGAGGTGTGAGGAAGAGATTGTTTTTCATTTGTCCCTAACCTACTCTATTAAAGCAAAACTTCTCACCCAGCACCGATCTGCCCAGGTCCACAGTGCCTTCAGAGGTAGCTTTCCATGTATTTGCTCTCACCCTCGGGCCTTGCAGTAATTTTATAACAAGTCTACACAGGCTCCACATGCCTCAAAGCCCTTAGAGCAGGTGCCAATGGCCTTACCTGCTTGAAGCTGACTGGCTATACTGAGGTAGCTGATCTTACCCATTGCCATTCCCTGAGCTCACCATGGTCATGCTGGGCTGAAATTCAAAAGAGGAAAAGAAGCAAAGCTCCTCGACTTCAGCTGTCTCCAGAAGCAGCAGGACTGTGGCAAGAAAATCCATCTTTGCTCATAGGAAGGATGAACTTCCACATCTACTTTTGCAGAACAAGACAGCAAAAATTAGGGGTACATCAGACTCCAACACTGGCAAGGGATGTGGTGAAATGAGACAAGACGACGGTTTGGAATACTGAGAGACAACTTCACATCCACATCATCTGGCAAAATAGAGATCTTTCTCCAAAATCCAGAGCAGGAATGTGGACAATACTAAACAAATGCAAGCACCTTTTTAATGGAGCTAGCTATTATTGAACAACAACAACTGAGGTCATTACATTGCTACATAGATCAAACTGAACTTAAATTAACCTTGAAGAAAAGTGTGAATCAGTATATTTCTCTCGTGTACAGTACCAGCATTCTTGTAATGTTGCTTCACTTTCCATTTAATTGCTACAGTCAATTTTTGCACAGCACCCACAGCTTTTCAAACAAAGTAGAAGCCAAAAGATTGATAATGACATTGCTGGGCTGTGTTGCAGAAGGCACCCTTGCAGAGACAGGGTCTTTAGTACTTCACAATAGAAAGAAATAACTCATTTCCCTCTGTAAAAGTAAACCCTTTGATGAGCTTTGCTCCCAACTTGGGTCTCTGTGGGAACGTAGGAAAGTCAGAAGGAAAGCCGTCACAGCAACAACACAAATTGCCTCACTGCAACACTAAAACAGAGACACAATGCACTGTGCCCAAGATAGACAGCTGACAAGAATCACATTACCCAAAGCCCCACTCTCAAAAGGGCAGAAGGCACGGTCTTGGCTATAGCTGGGTGTGAGGCAGTACCAAAATCCTTCAAGTGCCATCTCCAGGGTATGGCTGGCTACATCTTGGCACTGAACTTCGCAGGCATCTGCCTCGCTGTCCTCACATCAAAATGTCTGCAAGACTACAAAGTCTACAGCCATCAACACTATGTTTGTTGATGATGACTCAGTGCTCCCTCCTGAACGCAGAGCAGGTTGCAGCCAGATGGCTGCCAATGTAGGAAGCGTTTCCTAAGGACAGCACATCAGATTTGCCAGTCAGGAGACAAATGCCAATCGCTGCACAAGTGTCCTAGGTTACAGTAGGAGACAGTGTGCTTCTGCCTTCACTACAGCTCCCATGCAGAAGGCAAGCAGGCAGCACTTCCCAAATACCATGGGCAGCTAGCACTTGGTGTCAACACCAGAGAGCAGATTGCTTTCAGGTGATGGGAACATCACCCAATTTAAACCAGCTTCGTATCTGTAAGACAAAGCCACTGACCTGGGTGCAGTTTCACTCTTGGGCTAAGACTTCGAGGGAATTTGGGTAGGTAGGACCTCCTTCCTCCTCCATGAAGTCCTGCCAGGGCCTCAGCTGAAGTTGCCACTAGCCTCTCATGCTTTGTTACCTGACACAAGTGGCACAAGCCAGCAGAGTGTGGGCACTCTTATGTCAGGACAGTCTATCATTTTCCAGTGAGCCAGACACAGAAAATCCTGGAAAGCAAAGGAAGGTACAGCTGGCTACAGGCTGAGCACGGGAGGGCTGGTTTACATCTGTCTGAGGCTGGTCTCATGTCTTGGATTTGGGACTGCACACGCAGAGGTCAGTCACCAGCCCCTCTCTCCTCTCCAAGCGCCTCCAGCTCCTCGCTGCCAAAGAACACCCACCTGCCAGGTCCCGCTGCTTGGAAAAACAATCCAGCTCATCTTTGTCCTTTGCACTACAACAGTTGTTTTAACTCAAACAATTCTGCTCCCCAGAATTTCATTCCCCCACCCCTTCATTTTCCTGTAGTGAAATGTAACTGAAGGCTTTGAGGAAGTTCCAGACAACATTGCTCACTCCGTTTCAGCACAGACAATTCCCAAATTGCCATAATATCATGCACTGGCTTCAAAACCACCACACATCCACCACCCCCCTCCAGAAAGGTTTCTCCCCAAATTCTTTTATGTCATTGATAACCATCAGTTAATGAATAATAACAGCAGCACATGCCTTAAAGGGACCAAAGCACTATATCTAACAGCCAGGACTGGGCTATCACTGGAGGGACCACAGATCAAAGGGGAACAATTGACTCAGCTGCTTTGTTGCTAGACTGGAACGATTTATCTGAATCCCAGTAGGTAGAAATTAAAACAATTTGCAGAAAAAAGCCCCACAATGTGACGATCTCCCCTTAACATTTGTCTCCACTAAACTATGCATGAAAGCCTCCCATCTTTCAGAACAGGAATAAAAAAGCAGGACTGGATAGCACTTGAAGAGCAGGCTAATGAACAACTGTTCTTAGAAAAATCTAAGAACCATTACTCCTCTGTTATGCACTCTACAGCAGTAAAGTTTCTACAAGGCATTTTTACCAAGAGAGACCAAAATCAGATTCTGCTTTTTTCCTGAGCCAGGGGAATCACTGCTTTACATCCCCATGTTATCAACCAGCTGAAGGCAAGAGATTTTTTCATACAGCTCCATCTGCCCTCTGTTTCTGAAGCAAAACCTGAGCCAACATGTTCCAGCTGAGAGCAATGAGCTATTTATTAGCAGCTGCACACTTGTGACAGCAGTGAGCGTGGCCCGAAAGCACAACTGCATGGCAGCCAGTGAGCCCATCACGAGAGCTGGCCAGCCGGAGGCAAAGCAGACACAGTGTGAGGGCAGGCTTGTAACAGGCAAACACAGCAATAAGCGTGATGACAACACGTGGCACCTTATTTCTCAGGTCTGAGCGTTATTTAGGAGGAGCTGAGCTGAGCAGCTGGAGGGAAGAAGAGAGGCAGAGATGCAGCTGCATGGGAAATGGAAGGAGCTGGGCTAGAGGTGAGTGATGCCCACATGCACAGCAGTGCTGCCTTCATTTCCTGGGACAGAACCACTGCCACAGCGTGTTCCTTGCTGTGGACAGAAGGACAGACACCTGATCTCTCCAGGGCTGCCAACTCGACATCTTTTTCACCCGCAACTCTTGGAAATTTTTGCCACATGGAAGAATAAAGGCAGGTCCTTACCTTGGCCTCAAGCGTGTTTAGCCTCTCGGTCATATCTGCTAGTCTTGTGCAGTTCATGCATTCTAGAAAGAACACAACAAAATGATGTGAAATTTCTATGTACTTTGCATTTTAATCCATGGCTTTCAGTCTGCAGACCCTGATCCCTTTTTGATCCAAAGCATGCAAAAAAGTGATTCAAGATCAGTTATGGGGGGGAAAATAAGTATTCAAATCCATTGCACAGATAAACAGCCACAACCACGTTACATGGACCTTGTTTGGGGACGTTTGGTGGGGTAGAGTGTGAAGCCAAGTTCCCAAGAGGTAGAAGGTAGATGAAGAAAAAATTAGTTTTAAAACTTTTCTTGGTGCCAACCAGCATGACCTGTTGTCACCAGCAGAGATGCTTGTTCTGCTACTGGTGCAAGTTGGCATGGCACATGTTCCCACCTCACAGGACACCAGGCTGCACAAGCACTACTCCATTTAGCTCTCTGCTGTACCCTCTCCTATACTGTCCTGGTCAAATATCAAGCAATGAATATACAAAATGCCCATCTCTGTGGAGTCCTGCTCCACCCCTGCACTCCCAGGCCCTGTTACCACTCCCACAACAAATCATCTGTCTCAGTGACAGCAAGAAAATCCAAGACAGACCCCAGGGCTGATGCAGACCAGAGCTGCAGCACAAGGTTGTTTCCATCTCACTGTGCTGCATAGAAGCAACAGATAGGCAGCAACCACGAAAGGGGTCTTGTTCTTAGCAAGAACAAACGTTAATGTAATGGGATCTGAGTGCAGTTTAAAATGATTGCTTGATAGAAAGGACATCACTTATCTAAACAGAAGGCCTGCTGCTTTGCCTCTGTTTTCATTTCAGCAGTTTTAAAGTGAGTGAAGGAGGATAAAGCCCTGAACAGAGATTTAATCAACAAGGCACTTCCCCAGCACTTTGCAGCATTGTTGAACTGCCCATTCCCAGCTCTCAGAGAAGCTTTCCAGACCGGACCACTCACCTATCATGACTTCTGAAACGCAACAGTTTTTAAAAAGGGAAAATGACTTGCAGCATGAAGTATTTCAGAGAATAAACCATCCATGTTCAGATGATGAATCACTGCCATCTCATGTCCCACAAAGGAGAAATACATCCCTGTGTGCATTTCTTGGCTCCTTAAGGGCCAGAGCCAGCTTTCATTGACTGGCCGTGGAAGAAGTATTTAATCCTCGTATTTCTATAGGGCTGGGGAGGTTAACCTGTAAAATTCTTGAGCCCCTTAATAGGCCATTCAGGTGCAGCTCAGGCTGAGGTTGTACTGATGCAGGGGATGTTGAGTAAACCCAGTGCCTACCTATGGCAAGGAATGAGCAAACATGCGTTTTGGCCTGGCTAAACATCATCCTGACACAGAGGACTCGGTTGTCCCCCCTAACAAGCTTTGTCCCCTTTTGCACAAGGAGCCCCAAGGAATCTCTCCAATCTTCACCCACAAACAGTTTTCAGTTTTATGAAGCACACGGCATGTACTGACAGCTCTTAGCCATGCAAAGATTTCAGCGCATGGCTAAGAGGGCCAGCAAGCCTGGCTGTTCCACATTAGTGATTTACAGTCTGACAAGATTGCTTGAGTGCTAACAGCAACCAAGCACCCGTTGCATAAATCTTCCAAAGACGTTCTCTCATTGACCCTCTATGAAGCGCTGCGTGGCTTCCCAAAGGAGCTGGACATAGAGCTTCCACCTCACAATACCCAACATTTTGCAGACAAAGCACCTGATGGCTCAGGAACACTTAGATTGAGGGATTTCCTCACAGGTCAATACTGACATGGACTTTCTTTTACCCAATAGGAAATAACTTTTGTTTATTTTTATTCTCTGCAATAGATCTTGGGCAATATTTTTTGGCTTGAATTGGCCCATGAATATGCAAGTGCCGTAAGTGCATTGTCCCACAGGGAAGGAAATGGGTGAGGCTTGTTTGGTCTAGATCTTCTTGTGGTGTGTAAGACAGGGAACTACATTCTGCATGTAACCGGCTTCATGCTTCTGATCTTGCGCATCCCCATAGAAAGATAAGACTGAATAAATCCAGTGCTTCCAAGAGCCAAAAGGCGTACCAGATGTGTTACAGAGCAAATAAAATATGGAGTCCTATTCTCCCTTCTGCTGGCTTGCACATATTAAAAACTCCCCTAGGTTTAGAGAGACTGACTTTAACTGTCTGAAAACCATCTCTGTGCATAATTTGAGATGGATTGATCATTTAAGCTCTCTTTGGAGAGCTCAGCTCATAAAAATGGGCTTGTACCACCCCACTGCACAGGGACGAATCAACCAGCTCCCAGGGGGAGAATACTCTGATCGTCTCTGCCAGACAGACTGTATGAACAGCATCAGTCCAGCAGTCCTCTCCGCTCTTGAAGAGTGTCTCAAAGAGCACTCTCAGGTGCATTTGCCCCACAAAAGGTTAGACTTAAATGAACAAAATGACAGAAGGGGAGAGGAAGCAGCAGTGCCACTGCATGGTGAGATCTGTACTAGTATCATCTTCACGTCAGTGATGCCTGCTGAAACATATGGAAAACGCAGCCCAGGTCAGAAAGAGAACTACTTAAGCTCAAGTTAGATTTGAACTCTGATCCTTTCCTTCGTGAAATACCTGGAAACCCAGATCCACACCCAAGGTACTTAGCCTGGACCCAAAAGACATTTAACTAATCCAGGAAGTGGACATCCTAATGCAAAAGATCTTACTAAGGCAAGCCGTCCAGCCAACAAATCCTTGTGACGTTTAGTTAGCTAACCAACAGATGGACAATGCTTTCAAATGCAGAGATGAATGCTCAGTACTGCAGTTACAGAAACTACATTCAAAGCTCGCTCACAAAACACCGGGGACCAGGCTGCTTCAAGGTCTGGGGTCATTATCTGTCCTTGCAGAAAGCCTGAGAACAGTGGTGACAAATCAAGCTAATAAATATCTTCCCTGACTACTATGCACTGAAGTGTTTAGTGTCTAATCCTGATGGCTGGTGTTTCCAAGGCCTGGGACTGTGATGTTGAATTTCCTGATCAGGATGAAAGCAGTCTGCTTTATTAAAACGAGCTTGAGAATCTCACACCATTTTTTCACATGTAACGAATATAACATTGGAGCAAATACATATACACTTTGACCTAGAACTCCAGAGCAGACGCTTTCCATATCTGCAGAAATCCGTCACTTGTTGCTACACAGAACAACAGTTTATTCCCCTCATATTCCTAGTTGGCAGATTTGCATTCTTCCATCTAAACTCTGAGAAAGGAGTTGTGATTTCACTCTATGAAGCTCAACCTCAAAACACATGGTAGGATTTGTTTTAGAAATATTCCAGCAGGGAGGATAGATAATTGAGATAACGAACATGAGACCGTACCAGCATATCGCATGACACCCAGTCTGTCTCCACAATGTCTCACTGTTACCGTCCTCACACACTTTTCCCTTCCCATCCTCCCATTCCCGCTCTGCAGATTGTCAGTAAAGCAATGCAACTGGACAGAAAGAAAAGTCTAACGTATCAGAGATGTGGTAGACTCCACATGCCAGAAAATAACAGTTCATGTACCCTGTGCCAGCAGTGACCCACTTAACCCTGATCCAAAGGTTGCTACATTTGACCAATCTTCGATTAAACACTGAGCCAGCACCTCCAGCACTGCAGCGTTGCAAACAGGCATCAGGCTCTAAGCCTGCAGCTTCCACTCTGGATATACTCCCACAACAAGCAATTTACAGCAGTGAATGACTGACTTCAGGTGCCTTGCTAACTTGGCATTCCTGCTTTGCAGGGCTCGAGCAGCGTTGGCATAATTTCATGATTAAATAGTTGCACATTTCAGCTGCTCAAGGCTGAAAGCCCCACAAATCTTCAAACTCCTCACTCAAATCGAGATTAACAAGAAAGGCGTGATAACGGCTTTATACCAATGGGGCTCTAATGATTTCAGCACAATTATCGCAGTGGCACTGAGGGGAGTAAAAAAAACAACAGGCCAACTTCCACCACAGGGCTGCAGGTCAGAGTTTTGTGCAAAACAGCAAAGAAACCTCTTGGCATCTCGGCCCCATTTCTCGGCTCTGACAGCCCATGCTCATTTGTATACCCAGAGTCTCTGCAGAATATTAAAAGGGCTTTTGGTTTCCCTACAGCCAGATGCTCAGTAGATATAAATTGCACAGCTCAACTGAAGTCAAGGGATCAAGGCTCCATCTCTCTTTTTCTTGATGGATTACTCCAAAATTCATATTTCAGAGGAGAGACGGAGGAGGTGGTTTATAGCATACGAAAGGGGAGAGAATTCTGGAATCACATAGCCTTTGTTTAAACAAATAAAATCTCTGCAGCCAGTTTTTTCAAGACCGTATTTTGCCATTACAAGAAACTTCAACCTTGCAATGCAATGGGGCATAGCACACAGTCAGGCTTCAGGACAATCGCATTTGCAGCTCATGCTTCAACCTGCTCGGGACTCTAAACAATGCACTCTTCTCTGAGTCTCACCTTCCTTTCATGCATTGTTAGTGTAATGTTTCTTCCGTAAAGGACCCGAGGTCAGAGGATGAAAAAGGACCAAATGTTACACACATACAGAGAAATAAATTAGTATATTTGATTTCTGTGATGCAACCTGCCTGGCAGCTCTTCCCTCTCCATCTAATGAAGTCCACCACTTTCATCGCACTTTTCAGAAATGGACATGCACAAAGGGGACAAACTTGGTTAATCTCAGGGTAGGGGGAGCAAACCAGAGCTACAGCAAGGCTACACCAATAGCCCATGTTTAGAGCACTGGGAACGAAACAGCTTTAACTGTGCACCAGCAATTGCACAATCAGGACTAATCAGAGCAGGTCTCATGCGCCACACTGTTATGTTTTGGGGTGTGCTGTCTTACAAGTCAGTAACACACAACTTGAGTAGGTCCAGTTTGAAGAAAATTTTGCCTTTCAAATGAAGCAGGAGACCAGCTTTTCTCAGTTAGTAGACACCTTTCTCCAGGCCAAGTTCAGAGTAGTCCCTGAACGAATCTGGAACAGCATGGGTGAAGTCAGCTAAATTAGTCCAGGCAACTATGTTTCTCCGAAATGAGAAACTAATGAAGCTCGAAACTCCCAAGGGAAATAGGAAGCACAGCTAACTTCTTCTGTCAACTTGCTGAGCACCCTAGAAGTTATGCGCCAGAGATGTTGTATTTGGACACTCTAGAGAGAAACCACCAGACCACTGACCCCTCCATCCACTTGTTGCCACACATACACACAGTTTAGCCAGCAAAAAAACCAGTGACGCTTTCAGACTCTGGCACAGAAGAAATTTCAAGTCAAATTCCGCAGTAGAAATATGAACACAGATCTCCTGTACCTACCTAGGTGGCCCTCAGCAGGGGACAGCCAGCCTGGGCTTGCATCTCCACCCCTCTTTAATTTGTCTGATTTGACCCTTCCAGCATTTTTACATGGATACTGAGTTTCCCTAAGTAGTTTATGTTCTGGCCCTTTGCAAAAGCTTTCGCCAGTGCTTGTGAAGGATAGCAGGCCCAAGCCATAAATCACAGCCAACCTGGGATCTGTTTTTTCAAAACGTTTCCTCTAATGAGAGTCAGATGTTGGCTAGATAGACTTTATTAATTGTACTTGTTTAGAATCAGTCATGTCTGTAGCTCTGTAACAGGGCTGGAGCATGTGAAAGGCAAAGAGCTGACAGCAACCGTGGAGAGGAGGAACGCTTGTGTCGCCCAGTAGCCTCTGGTCTGAAGAGCAAACAGGAATCAAAGGTCTGGAGAGCTGCGGGAGGGAAGGGCTCCTACTGGGATATCGTACGCCCTGGCCACGGCTCAGGTCCCAGTAAGCTGGAGCAAGAACTGTTTCTCTGTAAGGGGAAGCTCCCTGAGTTTTGTTTAGTGTAGAACCATTAAGACTCAGCTGCAAGAGTCTGTCAGTTTACTGCCATGATATTTACTTGTTGCATGCGTTACAAATTTTCACCTTTTGGCAAAGACAGTGGCAAGGGAAGGACCTCAGATGACCAGGGTCTCTCAGAGCAGTGATGCTGGGATAGTCCAAGGCACCCAAACAAAAAAAGAAGAGCTGATTAGCTCCCTCCTCCCCCCAACATTTCAGTGTGTTCAGCTGCCCGGGAAATCTGTATTCTTGCTGAACTGCAAACATTGCATGCTCTAACCCTAGTGTGCACAGACTGGACACGCACAGGACACAACCACATCCTAGAGCCTTGTATTTATACGGCACGCTCCCTTCTGCTTCCACCACACAGAGATGGCTGAGCCAGGCCGGGTCCCACCTGTGGGGAAATGTGGAAGGAAGGAGGGAGGGGAGAGAGACCCACTTCCTTTTTGCCCCCTTTCTGGGTCAAACAGCTACTGAAAACCATAGGCTACTCACTTGCAACACCCAGTTCCTCTAATCCCAAGTTCAAAACCAGCACTAACAAAGCCCCACAACATTTCCACTCAGCATGACCGTTAGCGTAATTAAAGTATCTCAGAGATAATGAACTGGAGGCTCAGAGAAATTTAAAGACAGTCTCACTGACCAAAGAGGGTTTGTTCTCTCCCACAGTTTTCACATCAGGATTTTGCAGGATGGAAAGTTTTATTTTCACCTGTAAATTGTGAGTTATTAGGCTGTGTATCAATATGAAACAGAACACCTATAGAATATTTTTGCCTTTTTACCATCACTACAGATAATTCACCATCTCTGCTAGGAGACCCCAATCACTGCCAAAATTTCTCCATTTGTAATCTCTCTCTCTCTTATATCTCTGTTATAGTAACCTTTACCCTTAACTTTACTGGCTATCTTTAAAAAGCAGCTCAAATTTCCTTTCTTATGAGAGCTGCTATCTGATCTTTTTCTGCTTGTAAAATATTCATACTTCATTTTCATGTCTTCTACCTTCTTAAACAGGAAAAGGCTTTTTTTCCCTGAATAAGCAATAAATATTTTTTCATTATCATGATATTCTGTGATTTTGAAGTGTCTGTAAAAAAAACCTGAGCAAAACTGAGTGAAAAGAAAGTTTACCACAAAATGCACTTTTGGAGTAACAACTACTATATGAGAACCCACATAAAATTTGGTACATGGTTTCAAGTGAAAAAAATAGGTGCAATGTTTTACATTTTTGCAATATTTTATCTAGATTTTTAAATTATTTTCACAGTTTCTTAATGACATGATTCAGTGTTAAGTTTTGAAATAGCATTTATTTCAAAACTCACCTAAATTAAAAATGAAATTAACTAATTAAATAGTCTTAAGTGAAGCTAAATGGTTCACTTTGGGTCAATTGAAATAATTTGGGTTGACCTAAAACTGTATTTTAGTTATTACGTCGTGTCAAAACCTTAAAAATTTCCATTTCAGTTTCTTCCAAATCATTTTTCTTTCCAGTTTTTTGGTTTGGCAAATGAACCCAAAAAACCTCCATTATTCACCCAGGTCTATTCTTAAAGAGCTCACATCACTCACATTGTTTTATTTAAAATTTCACACATGCACACTCCCACACCACTAACTAATTTTATACATAATTGCTCTCAGCCTGGGGATTTGTGCTCTTTCACAGTGCCAAAGATCTATTTTGCTGGTTAGGCCTGTGCTCTGTTAGCATATGGAATTAGATCATGATCATTTATTCACAGGCAACCACGAGTTGTGAGATCCGTGTTCAATCCATCTTTATCTGTCAGAGTAAGGTTTAGCAGGGAATGGCTGGATTTTGATGCAACACGTTTTGCTAGAAATGTATGATTTATTATTTTTAGAAACACCAAGGACATTTTACCAATGTAGCCCAGCATAGTTGCCTGAAGACTGAAATGACCCTGATAATAAAGATTTTACCTATCCAGCACGAGTTTGTTAAAGCCTTGCTGTCTGTGGAGCTGCTGAACACTGTGCTCCCAAGTGATGCTGGTGGTACTGTGGGTGCTTAGTACTTCTGATATTGTACAAAACAACCCTCCCATGAGCCCTTTACTCCCCTGCTTCACCACTAGATCGCTGCATGGCTGTAAGGCCCACTGAAGCAAATAAAAAGACAGAAAATAAAGACACATAGGTAGTATGAACAATATATATACAAACCTCTCACAGCAAGACAGGGCTATATGCAAGCTAGATTGAGTCCCCAAACTAAAAGGAAGGAACCCACATGCCTTCCTGCCAAGGAAGCCAAGGGCACAGAGCCCACAGGGGCTGGGGCTCCTCCCCAGGGGAAAACACTCCTCCTCTAGCTGGTCCAGTCCTCACTACGCCAAAATCCAGCTCCTGATACCCACCATCATTGAACCAGACTCATTTCTCTATCACTCCCTGATCTATGACATGGAGTGATACTTAATGGGACCTGACCCTAGTCCAAGCACACATGGGAACCCCACTACGCTTGAAAGTTCATCCTGAGTTGAGATGGTCTCACATCCCTTACAGAAGAGGCTGCTTTTCCCTGCTGGGAGAAGCAATCAGGGGGAAAATGCAGTCAAAATATGGTGTAGTGAAACATGAAATAAGGAAGCAGACAGGACAAAAGGAAACATTCGAATCGAGGCTCACGGTAAAGTCTAGAGGGACTTACAACATTGGTTCTGCACCTGTGTATCACAGGTCAGAGAATCTCTCACAGTCTCAAGCCAAACAATGTGTGCTTAACTGGAGTGTGTCTTTCAGAAAGACACTCTAGAGCCAGACAACCTGGGTTTCTTTAGTGAACTGCATCCAAAGTTAACCACTGTATAAAAAATATGCATCTTGTTTCCAGTTTGGATTTCTGACACTGAGTTCTACCCCTGCTTTAAGTTTTATTACACTTCAGCCTGGAAGGCTGCAAGACACCTCTAGGGTTAGATGCCTCCTCTCTGCACAAAGTCCCTGTAACCCATAAACGTTACATTTAGGATGCTCAGTCAAGCACTAGTGGCTCCTCATCCAGAACATTTAGCACTGGCTTCCTTTAGCCAAGACAAAAAATTGGCTGAAAGACCAGCAAGGAAAACAATTGTTTAAGCAACTGAAAAGGGTGGTTTGAATTCAGAAGAATTTGTCTCCCTGAACATCAAAAAACTATGTTTGCCCATGCTTTCTACAACAGCCATGCTTTCTACAGCAAATACACTCTGATAATTATTATTACTATTGCCAGGAGCACTTTTGCAAAGCTTTGATTTCCCATGTCAATATTTCAGCCGCAGGTTCAACCCACCATGGCTTCTCCATTCTCCCACACTTCACTCCTCCCTGGGGCTGTGCACGGCACCCCACAGCCCTTATTTAACACACCATTTCTCTGCACAAGGCTAATGACTGTCACTCAGCACTTGGGAGCTGGAGTGGAATGGATCAAGGATACAAGATAGTCAGTCTCTCAAGGACCATTACTCTGCCTAATTCTGCTAATTAGCCCTTGCTGGCCTTTATCTAAATCCTCCTGAGCCCTGCAACGGTCCTTATAGATCTGAGCAGCAGAAAGAGGAATCCCTTCCATGTTTCTCTGCAGCTGCAATTTTGTTCTCTGAGACACCCAGGGACACTGGGGAGTCAGGAGACCCAGCAAATCCCTCATATCATCTGGTCCCCATAACGTGAAGAACAAGGTAACACTTGCATCAGATTAGTGGCTAGCACAAGTCTGTGCAAAGGACATTTTGTTTTGTTTTTGTTGTTTCCTTGTTAACTTCTGGGTGAAGAAAAATTAATAAAGGCAATACCCACTTGGGGTTAGCCAGGCACATTTCATTTTCAGTTTCAGATTTTTAACTCTTCAAAATAGCTACACCAGGCTACTTCTGTAACTTGTTTTAGAATGGAAAATCAGAGGATATACATAATCAAAATGTTTTCCAGAATTCCCACATCCTATTATTTTAACCCAAAACTCACAAAAATGCTTCCCAAATCTGGGGATCCATTTACTTCCTGATGAGACCGAGCCCTTATTCATAATTTGCCTATTTGTGCTTTCTCTGATTTATGATATCTATACAACAATGAGCACTGTAGCATAAGTGTCCCCTAAGAGACATCATGCTGGTGGTAGTTTGAGGAGCTTCATTTTGAGGTTCTAGCTGCCTCCACCTTGAAACTCTCCTAAAAAATGCCTTAAAGGGCAAGTTTAGACCCATGAATGAAGAAGGCTCAGCATCCAGGGAGATTTCTCCTAGAACATGGCAAGCATCGGGTAAGGCTGGGCGTCAGCCAATCTTCTCTCCCACGCCTGTCACCCCACGCATTCAACCTCAATATTATGTTACTCTTACAGCTGTGGAGGATTTGACAATGAATTTTGACCCTCCCTCTGAGCACTGATGAGGAACAGGGAGAACAGCCAGCAAGTCCAAAATGGACAAATGCAGAATGGCGCAATTTGTCTGCAATACACCAAGATGGAACTGGATCTCTCCAGAGACACCTTCGTCCCCGCCAACCCTACACCTTCTTCTCACAACAGCTCAGCATCAGTAATCACTTCTGAGCACCAGGCAACAATACACTGGCAAATAAGCTCAGACCAGGGCTTGAGAATTACACAGCTAGAGGATAGTTTCAGAGTCTCAATGCACAGTCACTGGTGCCTGCTGCCACATGATGCCACTGGCAATAGGGACGATGTTGGCACTTTCAAACAAGCATAGGGCCAGATTGCAAGTGGAAGGAACAACCATAGTTCTCCTGCAGTCAAAGGAGCTCCTAGGTTTTCTACCCACTGACAGTTTAGCCTTAACAGCACAATCAGGAAACTTGAGAGCACTTAAATCAAATCTCTTAACTGTTTAAGTTCATCTTTCTCTATGAAATGTGTCTGGAAGACACTCTCAAGCACTTCACCAAAGTTAATTGCCCAAACCCAAACCATCACAGCCCACAAATCCTTTAAACTTTGAGAACTGACTTAATGCTGAACAGCTGCCAGGCACTCATTTGCTTGCAGCCACAGGAACAGCTTTCTTATCAATAAATGGGGATTCCTGTGCATGTAACACCGAGTAATGGCAATGGAAATGACTCAGTCAAATGCCTCTGCTTTGAGATTAGGATATGCCCAAGAGGTTGCAGGCAGTAAAAAAGTGCTAAGTGCAGCTACAGGCCAAGCAAGATGCACATTCAAAATAAACAATGAAAAAGTCCCCTTCCAGAAGTGTGAGGACAGCCAGCGTGGGGGATGCTATAAAAACGTCGACATTTGCTATAAATTGCTATGCTTCGAAACCCAAGACACTACAGTTTTCCTCAATAGGAAATCACTGGGCTATCTCCAAAAACTGTTGGTAAGTGAGGACTTCAATGGTGACAATTGCATCAGTACAAAAGCAATCTCCTATTTTAGCCCAATTAGTGCTGTGCTAAATCATCAGCCCAGGCCTTGCCTTTTGCAGTTGAAAGACACACATCTGTGGGGCTCTTCTGTTGCATGTGTTTTATATTATACTCTAGCACAATATGCATAAACTAATGCTATTCTACACTTACACAGCACCTCATCTGGAAATCTGAAAGCGATTTATGAATGGTGGGCATCTGTGACATTTTACAGATGGAAATTGAGGCACAGAGGGATTCAGTAATTAGCCCCAGACTTGCACAATGAGTCAGCTGCAGAACAGAGCCCATTATTTGTTGTGTAGTAACATCTAGTGTCCAAACACAGAGGGAGACAAGTCCTTCCCCAAAAAAGTGTACAAGCATACCCAAAGATATCACCCATGTCTGCATGCAGACCAAGACTGTTGAGGAATACTCGGTGTGAATGCATATCCTAAAGCACAGTCTCCCCTGGTAGACAGGTCCCTCCGTTCTTGTAATACAAACACAGGCCAGAAGAAGGGTTAATATGCCTGAAAGTTTGTCTGCTTTTTCCACATCAGTTGATCTAATAAAAAAGATTGATTCTCCCCGCAAATCTGGCCTCACTTTAACAAATCATTTGATTTGACACAAAGGACTATATTCAGATAGTTTAAATTCCACTTTAGTCCCTGAAACTAAAATTTCTGATGGGCTGAATATTTAGAAACAGCCAATAGGAAACACCAGGCAGAGACACCCACCTTGGGTAAGGCTGAAAGTGCCTGAGTGTGGCCAGAAGCATCTGCAGATCTCTCTATACTGTAGTGCTTATGAGCCTATGAGGAATGTCACAGTGTTACAGAAAACAGACAGCCTTTTCTATACCTTCTAGAAACACAGCAGCAACTCACACTCCGGATGCACTTCAGTATGTAAGCATAACACTGTATTACCTTCCCACCTTGCCCAAGACAGTGGATCAGATACCTGGAGTGACATTCCCAAGGTATTGGGATGCAGATCATCAAGGGGTAGGCCCGTGACAAAATTCAAGCAATCCAGGCACTTGCATTAGAAAATTTTCAACTTCTTTAGCTTGAAAAGATAGAAAAGTATCCACAGCCAGATCTCTACTGCAATTTAAAACAGACCTAACTTTTAGCTCTCCATTATTCCCTCTTGGTCCTGCCTTTATCAAAGTCAATGAACGTTGCATTTGGAAGAAGCTGATTTTACAGTGCTCCTGCCCTCAGTCTACCTGTTCTCTACTTATCTGGCATGTTTCCTTCTAAAAAGGAGAAGAGCAAATCCTCATGTCACGCGGTGCCACGTATACCCCACGCTGCACAAATTTTGTTATCTAGTCTCCAGGGAGGTTGTGGAATCCCTCCTGCACGTTTCATCGTTCATTTCAGAATAGTCATCTTCCCTCCCCAGACCTCAGAGAGCAAGGCCTAACCACGTTCCAGGCAATACATCTCTGCCTTGCTGTCTGGCCCCATACTTCCAAAGAGTTTAGCTATACCCTAAAAAGCAGTGTATGATCTGGAAGCTAAATGACTAAGAGCAAACCACAGCAGGAAACCTCTTCAAACACAGGACAACTAGAAGAATCCTAGGCCAAATTGCTGATAAGGAGGATTCCTTGCGCAGTCAAAAAAACACCCTATAAAAACCTAGCCGATATCCTCTAACCCCCATTGTCAGGTTATCAGAAGGTTAATAGCATCAGTTAGATTTTGCGTGGATGAAGCCTTAAAGGTGCATGGAAGTGTGCAATGGAGTAAGACACATTTTAAAATAATTTAATACCTTGTCTCCTCAGAGGGCCATGATGTGCAGGGGGCAGGACTATTCCTGCCCTCTACGGACACAGAACAGGGCAGATGTTGAAAAGGGCACAGCTACCAAGGGAGAAACTGAAGCACAAAGTGGAGAGAGACCAAGGAAACAAATCACCACTTTAAAAAGACAATCCAGAAACAAGACTAGCCTGTGGCAGGACCAATAATAAGGAATGCAGAAGATTTAGATGCAATTCCTGCTGACAAAATACTTTCCCACGTGTCCTTGGACATGTCATATAGTTCCTCTGCATGGCAGTTCCAATACGAGAGTCAATGCGATAAGAAGTGCATTCGTGTGCCAAGACATGCCCAAGTAACAGAGAGGAGTAAACAACAGCACCCCCAACCATGGAAGAGAATATGAAAGAGAACGAGGACAGAAACAAGAATTGAAGGATCCTTCTCTCCCACAAGGGCTGGGGCTGACTTGTCTGTTCAGACATTGATTTTTTCCTGATATAGTAAGAACTAAGAATTTCAAGGAAAGACCTTAAGTCATTACGCACTCCAAATACCCTCTGACTTCCACAGCTGGGAATAGGTGTTGGGCATCTTCGGTTTCAGGGTCCCACCCAAGGGATGCAGCACTGCAGGTTCGAGAGACAGCCTTCCCAGGGTGCCATTTCTGTCCCCCTTGGCTACTGTCCGCTCCAGCTGTGCCCAGGACAAACGGCTGAGTCTACACTGAACATCCATGGTTAATGAGGAATCAGAGGCATGTTCTGCAACATCCCTAGGCAGAGCACACAGAGAGGAACTGCATCTAGAGCATGAAGCACGTCTGCAATAGAGGTAGGGGCAGAAAGACAGATGCTTGTCCTAATTTAAGGCTTCATAGGAGCTTTTGGGCTATGGGATGCTTATTCTTCTGCTGAGTATGTGCTCAGCAAGGAGAACAGAGAGGCAATCAGTCCAAGCTCTTCATACCCTTGCCATACCGCTGCTTTCACAAAACCAGTGCTTTGGAGTAACTCATCTGCTCAGCATATGTGCTGCTTCTGAGGTCCCACAATTTTCATTTACCACAAAATCCGCACATGGCAATCAGGTACAAAGACTACCATGTAAATTCCTGCTTTTTATTGATTAACCATTATTGGAGATATACAGTTGAATTTAAAACCTTGGTTGGGCTTTTGCACACGCACCAGAGCACTTTCAAGCCTTTTTTACCATCAGCTTAGAGAGATACAGTTCATGCACTGGCAAGCAACAAATAAGCTCTCATTCACTTTCAACCCTTAAAACCATCTCAGTTTTCTCAAGGGAGGCTGTTCAGAGACACCAACACAAATGTCACGGACATGAGGAGACACTAGGCTGCTGGATGGCAATGGCTGATGAACTTCTCTCCTCACAGGAGAGCCTGCAGTTGCAAACAAGGTCACAGCCACCTTCCCTCTGAGAGCTCTGCAGCACTCACCTCATCAAGCTGACCCCCTTTCTGGTTCTTCTCAATATACCAACCCCAGATTGATGAGGAGCATTAGCAGGTCAGGGGGAACAGGGAGGTGAGTTTTAATTGCAAGGAGGAGACCACAACAGGCACCCTGGGGCAGACACAGGGTCTGTGGAGCCTCGTGTCCCCTCTCAGACACTGACCCAAGGTAAAAGGAGAAAAGTGCAAACAGGACAGCCCTTCCCAGGTGCTCATCGAGTGCTGATTAGGCAATTCCCTGAACCTGAGA
This sequence comes from Pandion haliaetus, assembly GCA_013401275.1. Taxonomy (NCBI): domain Eukaryota; kingdom Metazoa; phylum Chordata; class Aves; order Accipitriformes; family Pandionidae; genus Pandion; species Pandion haliaetus. Next base: position 105,944 of record VYZV01012730.1, on the reverse strand, counting down.
GGAGCAGGGCATTTCCAGCTCCCCTCTTCCTTGCCCTCCAGCTACTTGAGGGAAACTGAAGTAAAGAGCAAGCAGAGACTCACAGACGCCCCTCCCATATGCTTCCCCCCACAAGCAAAGTGCATCCCTGGCTGCCATGGGCCCCCACCCAGGAGTGCACCCCGCTTTGCTCTTAGGCTCTGCTTTTCTGTGATGTTTGTGTTGCCCACTTACGGTCCTGGTTGGAAAAGTAACCATGCTGGCGGCCAGATGAACCTGCAGGGGGGAGACAAGGCAATTATCACTGGGAACGTGTCAAACCCTCACCCTGTACAGCCCTGGTTCAGCAGAGGAAGAGTTTACTCAGCTTGCAGAGCAAAACTTGGTAAGGAATGAAAGCGCCTTCACTCTCCCTGCTCGACTCGTTTGCACTCTTGCCAGTGCTTCCCCCCTTCCCACCCACAGCAAGACATGCATGCACAGACGCACATACTCGTGCTCTCAAAGTGCTGAAATAAGCCTGTAAAAGAGCCCTGTGCCTCTATTGGAGACAACGTTTCCAAGAAATACAACCACAGAAAAACCTACTGAATGAAACAGGCTGCAGCAATCCATTCTGGTTGAATGTAAAAGGGGCTTGGGGTTGGTTTTGGGTTGGGTTTTTGTTTGGGGTTTTTTTGATAACGGCAGTCATTGCCTCAGTTGCACACTATGGGGAAAAAATGATCCCAGGCTTAAGGAGGAAGAGCAGCTGTCGTCATTTTGGCTGAGCCATGGGAAGAAGAAGAACCCAGCACCTTCCCAGTGGCTGGTGCATATACTAAAAGACAAGTTTGTGACAACAAGAGAAGGAATCAAGTCGGGGGGAGGGGGAAGGCCTTTAGCAGTATGGGCATAGCAGCACCTCCTAATGTTTAGAAAACCAGAGTACACTTCAGAGGGGGTGTCTTCCCCCTGCTCTGCCAGGGCCAGCTTGTGAGCTGGGCTGGTTAACTTTGCCTCTAGAGATTTTTCTATCTCCAAGTGTAAAACTGGAGAAGAAGACTCTAGCTGCCTTTGTAAACCACTCTGAGGCCTGCGAAGACCTAATTATTTAAGTTTGTGAACCACAAAGCACTTTCATCTGGAAAGCACCATATATGAGTGAACAGTATCTGTGTTTTCTTGCATAGAAGGGTAAAAAAGGAAAAAGGAAAAAGCTAAACAAGCTGAGGAAATAATTGTCTAAGTACCAAATATCTCCCACAGCAGTGGAGGATGACGGTCACGCTGAAGTGATGTATATTAGTCATGATCAGCACACATAAAATCATCTTGAAGATACTAACTACGAACAACTGTTACAGGATTTTACAAGAGTGTGTTTGTTGTACTAGTGTCTAGAAACATCACATTAAAAACAAACAAACAAGATCAGATAATTGCTTTTAATATGTTTTTTGTTAGCTTGGGCTCCTAGACGGTTTTGCGCATATGCCTAGGAAGCTGAGCAGCAGGCTTGCTTATTGTCCTCCTACTCATCTTCACAGGGAGGAACAGGAGATATTGGTGCAATGACACTGGTGCAAATCTGGACAAGGCCTGGAGCCCCTTGAGACACTCAAACACTCACTAAAACCCACACAGATTCCTTTGGAGGGCTGATGCTTTAATATTCCTCCAGCTCTTCTGTGTCCCTTCAAGCTTTAAAGCACACAAGCAGTGATAATGAGCCAAGTCCGGTCCCACAGTCACCAGTGTTACATTCCTCCTAAACCTATCCTTTGAGGGAAATAAATAGAGACTTGGCTGCTGGTGTGACTCCCAGCAGCTGTTTCCATAATGTTGGGCAAGTATGGGACATATGGATGAACAGAAAACTGCCCTGAATGGACACCAACCCTATCTTACTCCCTTTTTCTTAAAGAAATTCTGTCTCAGAGGGACCTGCCTCCAAGCCCTTCACAGGATTGCCACTGCGAGGAATCTTTTCAGCTGGTTTAACCCAAGATTTGGGTTTCAAGTGAAGCTCATTTGGCAGGGTCATGGTAAATCAGATCAGGGACCCAAGGGGATGTTCCTGTAAGGCCCCACCATGGCTTTGCTCAGACAAATGACCACAGCATGTGCTGCACCACTCACACCACTTCTAGCCCCACCAACTCAAGCACTGGGAGCCAGGAGGCAATGCCTGCCACTGGGAAATCCTGTAGGGAGAAGGTGATGCCCATGCTGCAGCCTTTCCTGCAAGCATTACCAGCGCCAGCTGGCTCCAAGCTATGTCAGCATGGACTGCAACCTCAACTCTGGCTGTGGAGGAGAGAGCAGGCAAGTGGGGATCTAGGACACATCCTAAGCCAGGGCAGCAACCTGGCTGGATCTGAGTGTTACTGTAAGTGCAAAGATAGAAAACATGGTACATAATGAGACTTTCCTGTTGCATGGCCAGGGCCAGTTTTGATTCTACATGAGCAGCAGTTGCAGCCTCCCAGACAAACTTGGCAGGAGCCAGACAGGGGAGTCCCAGCCTCACACAGAAACCTCTCTCCAGATACTACAGCTCCTGGCCCTTCCAAATCTGACAGGTTTCTAACTCTGGTACCTCTTGCTATAGGTAACAAACCTGTCTTAAGCCCTGGCAGTGCCCTGCTTCACATAAGACAAGTCAAAACCACTCTGCTCCCTGTCTTTGCTACAACAGACACATGACTGCAGGTGAGAACTGAGATGCAGCTCTAGCACCTTCCCCACCTCCCCAAGACAGCCAGCTAGGGGAACTCCTATCCTTTGCCTTCTGAGAGAAGGCAGAGCAAAGCTCAGTTATCCAGGTTAGCTACTAGCGCAAAGAAGCATCACAGGCAAGTCTCGGAGAGCCTAGAAATTGGTTATCTTGGACCACAGCAGCCACCCTCCATGTCAGGGAAGGGCACATGAGATGCAAGAGGAGTGCAAAGAAGCAAGAGCCAAACTTCCTAAGGCCAAGTTTGGCCAACCTGAGGTCCCAAAGCAATACATAACAGAAAATTAAAGGCAGGTAAAGCCCCCAAACAAGGTGCTGGATGCTACAAGGTCACACAGCATTTGTCTTGTGCACTCACAGCTGAAACTCTCAGGTGGGGAGTTCTCCTGGAGCATCCCCTTTTAACTGAGAATGTCATTGCAGCCAGAACCCCAAAGAGCTGTATCAATGCAGCACATTGTTTTATGATTGTACTCTCTGAAAGAGGAGGACTGATATGGAAGAGTCAATTCATTTAGTCTTTCAGTGCCTTACCAGGTTTGGGGACTTAACATAAGAGCAACCAAATGCATACTGCATGAGATTTGTGGGAATGGATGGTCACAGAAAATGGGTATGAGATGTAAGTTACAGACAGTGCAACAAGTCACATTGGTGCTGAAAGCCTTGCATCACTACAGAGCATTCAAACTAACTGCAAGCCACAACAAAATTCTCAGAACCACATAGTTTTGCACTATTAACTGAATAATATAATAACTGTTATGCAATAAATTTTCTTTCATTATTCCATCATTACAGCAACTACAAACCACCAATTTCTGCTTCTACTTTGAGGAGCAGATAAAGATTCCAGTTTAGTCCTTTCATTAAAATTAGATAAATGTTTTATGCCTTCTGCAAGAACTGCAGAGTCAACAAATCTGAAGGGGCCAAATCCAGAGAAATCCTGTTACTAACACAAGATCCATCTGCAGTTAGACAGCATCCACAGTGCGGCATAGGAAGTTTCTCCCTTTGCACAACAGTGCCAGGTTGAGATCAATGACATTAAAAAAATGTTTACAAGGTCTTTTCTGTAACAGCAACAAGAAAGAGAAAACTAAATCACAAGAATTACAAAAGAAAGGCCAATCAAAGGTAGAAATGTATTCCACAGCCCTGTGCAGGGAATCCATTTCTGGACAGCTGCCTAAAACTCTGCATCCGCCTTGTGCTGGCTCAACCCCTACTGCTCTTGGCAGGTGAGATAGAAAATTGGTTATAAAATGAACCCTATATTTTATAAGTTTCATAAACATTTTTTTAAAAAACTAGAATATGAGGTATTCTCAGAGATCATGTGCCAAAGAGTAATGTGGTCTAACTTGGAAACAGAGTTACCACCTGTTCATGGCAACTACTCTTTTAATCTTCATTTCTGTTTTATGAGCTGACCAACACTATTTTATTAGCTGACAATTAGTTTAGGTTCATTTAATTAAACAAAATTGATTACATTCCCTCTTTCTTCGACAGCAAACTCTCTGCAGGACTAGGGGTTTGAACAACTTGGACACCGTATCAATAAAACTATATTCCAGATCTTTTTGTTAAAAACAATTGCACAATAATTCAAGTAAATATATGTCAGTAGACACAGAGATGTTCTAGGTATGTATTAAAAGAAAAAGGCAGGCTCTGGCTTCCCGGTTAAAAACAGAGGTGATAGTTTGACACCAGGTAGCACTACTACTTAAGCTTAACTGGTCTAAGAAGTTACCACCTCTTTTTTAAGAATGAGTGTGTCTGCACCTCACAGGTGGACAATACACCAGATAGGAGAGAGATAGCTGAAAAATAACCCAATATGAAAAAACCTCATTTATTATTTTTCAGGGAGATCAATTCCTTAAACCATGTGGCTGCAGACATGCTTGCATCAGTGGAATAGAAAGGGCAGTGCAGGGGTGGGAGGAATAGCAGGCATGGCAAAGGGGGTAAATTTTAACTGCAACAGGAAAGTGGTTCATTTAACTAAACACAAAGATGAACACACGCTCATTGTCTGCCACTATCAGACAGCACTCTTACAGTTAGTACTTACCTAAAGCTTGAAGCTGATGACAAAAATCTGTTGACATCAACAGGCCAACAGAAGGTCATCTGCATCTTGAACAGATGCCTCTAAAATACATGTTGCACACTAGGCAAGGAAAGCTTTTCTGTGTTTGCTCTTCTGTGAGCACATACACTCATGCATCAGCATTCAGGCTAAAGTACTATGTGTCTGCAAAAAACTGGTCTAAAGTGAAAAAGATAGCATGGGGTAGATGTCTCAATTAGCTTTAATATGTTTTCAGATTTGTTTTCATTTGTTGTTGTAACTGTTCTGTTTTGGTTTGGTTTTCCCCTTTGATTCTTTTTTTTTTTTTTACTGTTTTAGAGCTATACCAAGAAGGAAGTCCTGACTGGGCAAACGTCTCAAGTTCAGCACATACTCAACATTACACACACAGGTAGGTGCTTAAACTGTGAGGTATCAGTCAGAGTGAGAAGAGAGAGCATTCATCCAGACAGGTGGTATAGATATTCATGTGTGGCTCATTTTAAAGATTCAAAGCAATAATTGACCAAGATCAGCAGCCTTAATAGCCTTTTGAGTACCAGCCCTTACCAAGCTAAGCTTGAGTGAAACATTCAAGGATGAACTTTCTCCTGTCACAATTTCACAAGTCCTGTTTTGCAACAAGGCAGAAGTCAGTAGTTAATTATATCTGCAGAGCTTCCAGTAGAGGTTGTGGCAACAACTCAGCCCTGGAGGATGGATAAAAATGACTGTAACAGTAGTAGACATTTGGGTGCAGTTAAGTATAGACAATGTTGTAGTCAAATGGCTGTTCTTCAAGATATATGTTGCCTTTGACACTGAGAGAGCCCACAACCATTAGTTATAACTCCCTGGCAACAAAAGCTCTAATAATTCTGACTAATTGTCATGGAAAGTTACCCTGATTGCAAATTTGACAGTTACAAAAATCCAATTTTGGAATTCCAAACAGGCCAGAAACATAATTAGGCTCTACATTTTAACACCCTCTTGATCAATGGTGGGGTAATGGAGACCCTTCCAAGAGCTTTGTTTTGAAATGAATGGCGCCATATTGATGAAACAACTTGGACAGAAACCAGAAATTAAATTGAAAGTTTAAACAATGCAGCTGTATTTTATCATCCTGTATTGTCAAGCTTTAACGAAAATAGCTCCTAAACAGAGCCACATGTTTTGCCTGTTGCCCAAAAACTGAAGGTGAATTTTAAAACCCTTTCCTAAACTGCAGCATGCCAAGATTTTTCAGCTAGAAGTTATTATTAGGACACAACAGTATTTCATATAAGTCTTGACAACGGTTTTGTATGGTTTCTGTAAAAGCAACTTCATTTTTTAAATCAGAGATGGCTTAGATGAGTGACACTTCAAAAAAATGGAACCTCTGTTGAGTATTTCTTCTTGTTCCATATACATATGGTACCAGCAAAAATAAAATCTCATTATAATCAGTGGAACAATCAATGCAGAGAGTATAAGCAGGATTCCCCCCTCATCCTGTGTGTTATTAAAGAACATTGTCAGCTACCTTCTAATCTCAGGACCTGGAGACAGATCTAACAGGGGTATATCGTGTTTCAGTATCACTGAGAAAACTGTAGTCAACTCTTGCTTTGAGAGTTATCTCTTGCCTTTGAGGATTAAGATACGGTGAAAAAAACACTTGTTAGTTACAACACTCTGAGAACCAGATCTTTGATAATTCTAGCAAATTGGTCAAGATACAGGAGACAGAAAATTTATAACAAGACTTAGTCTTTTTAATATCCAAGGATGGATTTGCACAGCTGGAAAACTAGGAAAAAAGCTCTGGTTTTTGTCTTGTAATCTGTTCAAATAGCCTAGAGGATTTTGGGGGGTACAATACATAAAAATTAAATGGGATTCTACCACAATTATTTACTGGAGTATAGTATTTAAGATTGCCAGATTCAGTTCCACATTGAACAAAAATTTGCCGAAAACCAAACAGCCATGTTAAGTTCTACCAGCCTTTCCCATAAAAGTTTAAGTGTTCAATCTCAGTTCTGAATACCCATAATCCCAGAACCAGGACACAAAAAAAGCTCCAGGATTGTAGCCCTCCAGTTGAATAGGTTCAATGGCTCAACCCTCGCATATGCTACAAGAATGAGGTATTTTAATTGGATCTGTCAGGAAGCTTGCAGAGGGGTGCACGCAACTTTCATCTCAGTCCACCGGATGAAGGAAGGGAGATGACACATAAAGAGATAAAAAAGCTGAGAACAAAGAGGTCCGTGTGGTACCTCCCAGCCTCTCTCATACTGGATAAACATGTCTGTCAGATCCTGAGGTCAGGCTAAAACCTCCAACAATGGCGGTCTGTATCTTTTATCTTCCTGTGCAACACAGGCTTTCCAATAGCACAAGAAACTACTTAATTGGATAGCTTCCATGGAGTTTCACCCATCACCCATTTCGTTTGCACGCTCCCATATACAAACCACTCCTGCTATAAGAATGCTGTGAGTTGGACACCATATGCCAACCAGTGTGAAAGCACTGAAAGTACAGCATGATAGGAAGGGCTATGGGCAGGCTGTTATCCTGAGATAACAAGCAGGTAACCCCACCAGCAGTTTGTTGTGCCCACATCAGCAGAGTAGGCCACACGCAGTGCTGTGCTGGCAGGCAGAACTACACTGGTATCCAGATTTAAGGCAATTTCTCTATGCGGGATGGTGCTAACACACAGACATAGCAGCCATCCCAAGCTCATACAGCACCACTAACACAGTGCTGCACCATGTGGTGACAGTGGAAATACACCGTAGTCCAAGCCAGGCATGCAAATCAGGCGGGGATGCTCAACCCCCTGGAGATATCCCTGTTTCTTCCTCTTCCCACTCCCCCTCCTCCAAGCAGGAGCCTAGATGACTGGTGTAAATGAGTGCTAGATGCACAGGGAGACAGGCAGACAGATGAACTTCAGTGAGATGAATACCTCTCTTCATGTTTTAGATCACTGTCTACTAAATGTGGATGTAGTACATCCTTTTCTCACATATATTAAGGATATTAAGTGTATTATGGAGGCTGACAGACTCACTATAGTAACAGAGGTCACATATGTTCCTTGGGCAGACCATGAGAAATGCTATTTTTACTCAGCTTTTTACCCAATATATTACTGCATTGCAAATTCTCGTGTTCATTAAATGCTACATAAATGTAAGGACAAGGAGATGGTTTTCAATGAGGTTGCTACTCCCATTCATCTGCCACTGTTCAATATCTCACAAGCATTTTATCTCTTTTAGCAGACTAACAAGACTGTAAAAGGAAGCAAGATAAACACCAGCCAAATAACTTAGATGTTATAGCCTGGTACGTGAATGTGGACTTCAAAAGGGCACCATACTTTACAGCCTAGGGCTTTGCTGAAGTGGCTAAAAGAAGAGTTCAGAAGAGGAAGCACCTACCTGTACTAGTCTGTGCTGTGAAAAGTTTTCTCTACAATCCTTTCATGGCTAATGAACATCCAACAATGCTTGATAAAAACAGTGTCTGCTACTGATCAAGTACTGGTTGCTCTGTATCACACTTGAATCTAACAGGAAGAAATGTCCAAGAAGATGTATTGTCTAAGTTCAATGTTTTATCAAAACCAGATGAGCACACATAGCCCAAGGTCCTGGTCAAAAGCCAAAATATACAAGCAGGAAACTGCAAGCGGGTAAAATGTGACACTTTAATAAAAAAAAGGGGTAGTTACCTTTATGCCAAAAACAAAGGCATTTTTACCGTGATGGTACAGTGTATCTGGAACACCTCTGCCTCCTGAAACAGAACACTGTGGTTGCTACAAAGCCTCTTCATGTCAGGCTCTGCTGAATGGAAATCCTAGCTCAGACCACCTCTGGATGATGCACTCCAGTACCTTTTCTTTGACACATTCATTTACAGAGATGCGTATACATGTGCACATACCCTTGCATCTGTGCTGAGAGGAAAACTGCTTCCATCACAGCTATTTTTACTCTCTTTAGACTACTACTGAGAAGCTTTCTGAACAATTTCCTTCATGCTCTGGCCTTGGGCTTCAGTGAAGAAGCTTGTCCAGTGTTCTCCTCAAAGACATGCCCTTATGGCAGAGAACAAGCAAGACAGAGATGCCAGTGGTTTAGCCCCGACTTTTCGATGACCACCCACACCTCTCCACCTACCTCTTGCTCCACTCTCTCAGCTGCCCTGTTTCAGTCTAAGTCTCTTTGGTTTTCACTGAAGCCAACTTTGGAGTCATCAAAATGTGGAGAGATGGAGCTGTGTTTAAGCTGGAATGGACGTGTCCTTTCTGATGCAAAGCCTAGCTTCTTCTACAGTTTCATTAGCTCCCAGCTGCTAAGGAAACAAGTTCAGTGGTGCTTACTGAACCCATGTTTAACTCTCAGGACAGCCAACTCAAAGTACCAGTTGGCTTATGGACTTCAGATACCTGCCACGCGTACTTAAGCAAAGGGAGTGTAAACCATCTGTGACAAGAACATGAGGGGAATATAAGCCACTAAACCATCATCAAGCTATGCTAGCACATTTTTTATGTGCTAAATCATTGTTTTCAATTAACTTCTAGCAAAAAAAACATATATTGAGTGAGTTTGTCACATTCCTGGTAAGGCACAATCCACCACTGCCCATTGCAAAAAGCTGCAGGGCAACAGGAAATGTCTCAAATGCCCACAAATTGCTCACTCAACCCCCAACACCATCCCAGTAGCATCTGTCTAGCCCCGTAAAACCTAGCTACATTTTGCACCATGAAAATTAGTAGCAGAAGAGGCATGCTAGCCTGCAGTCATTTTAAGTTGTCTGTCCAGTCAAGGTTAAGGGTCTCCTGGAAAAGGCACTGCCCCATCCACTGCCGTATATGCAATGGCCACAGTTCCCTTGATAACGTCCCCCTCCCCCCCAGTTGCTAAAAAGTAACATAGCTGTTGGAAAGAAGTGGAAAATAGTTTTTAACGTTCATTAAAATATTTCAAAAACTCACTTTGATTTAAAAACCCACCTTAATAAAGCCATATTTATAGTTTCTTTCCACAATCTTCATCCATTTATACAGCTGCAGTTCCTCTAAAAGACAGTTCAAAGAAATGCAGCTCCAGGCACCCAGTCAGAGCCTAAAAATCCACTGCTGAGTTGCCCAAGATTTTACTAATAAAGTTTGTCTTCAGCGATATAAATTGAAAAGTCAAAACAGAAACCTGTTCACAATCTACTGCAGTGGGTTTTTCAATCTGTGGCTCAACTCCATGAAAAAAGGGGTTCCACATGACCTCTGATTGCTGGAGGGAGATAAGGAAAGAAACACAGTAAGTAGGTGTTGAAACTTCTTAGAAATCTGACTGTACCCTGGGGTATTTTCATCTGCTCAGAGAAACAGGCACTCCATTTCTGATTTAGACATCAGAGTAGCCACTTGATGACTTCTAGGAGAACAGGTCAACTTGCAGCCATTTCCTTTCATAGCCTCTTACAAAAGACCATTCTCCAAGTTAAAGCTTTCACACAAACCCTCTTTTTCCAATGAAAAGAGATTTCACTTCCCCCTCACTGAGATACAAGATACCCCACGGAGAGGCAGCCAACTGCAAGAGCACAACACACCAAGAGCTGCTCACATGATGCTGTTCCTGAGAGTTGCAGTGACATTCAAGATAGGTGCATATGAAAAAGCACAACTAAATTTCCTACCAGTGCTTGAGTTACAGCCTTCCTGCTCACCCAGTAAGCTACAGGTCAGAATTCAAGACTAGAAATAGTGGACAAAGTCGGAATTGCTGCACTCATCTAGTAACGAAAAGCAACAAGCCTTTACAAGCTGGTTTTGGCATGAAAAAGAAATACATTGCACAGAACCTGGGGAAGCAATCAGGCAGTGCACAACCTCCTGTCAAGAAAGCTCTCCAAAACCCAGCACTGTGTTCAAACAAGGAAGTCCTCTCCAGTCCCAACCAGAGCAGGGCTATCAGTCTAGAACAGCAACACACAGCTCTGATCACATCACAAATCCCATATTCCACATTGCAGCCTGCTCTTCCAGCCTTTTGGGACAGCAGCTCCCATGCCATCAGTGAAGGTGGCACACAGTGCTGGGGCAAGCACATTTGGCAGGAGGCTTACCCAATGAAGCATGGTAAAAATAAACAGACCTCAAGGCAGATACTCAGCTGATCTCAGAAAACACCAGCTGGGTAGCCCTGCTATAGAGAGAAGAAATAAGGCTGGGAGAGAAAAGTTTTCAGCTGTTAGTAACTGTTCCTTACATAAGACACATTTTGCCAAATCTATCACTTCTATCTAGCACTTCTTCAAGGTCTCCATTATTCCCGTGCAAAAAAGGGAATGTTTAGGGCTGCAGAAGCTGCCATCTGGAAGGTTCTGCTGTATCTGTGAGTTTTTTCAATGCTTATACTGGGCCCTTGGTCTGAGCGGTCTCTCGGTGCTACTGAAGCACTGCTGTTAAATAACAGAGCACTATTTAACTTGCAAAGTCAATTAGTACACAAGCAAAGTTGGGTTTATATTTGCCTTTTTTTTTTTTTTTTTTTAATTTAAAACCACAAAAGCTTATTGAAGGGCCAACAGATGACAAACAGGACCAGAGTCAGGCATGTTATCAGTGAATGGGGACAACCAAATCATTATAAGTTTGCAGTGCAACCTGTTGACTGAGAAATGCTAGAACTGGACTGATCAGCAAATGCCTGTAAGACTAGCAAAACTAATGAGAACAGCAGGACAGGAGATATCTTTAACGGCCAGGCTCTACATCCTAAAATTCTTTAATTTCAGTTACTATGAAATTCCAGTGCTTCTCTGATAACATCTAGAAGGCAAACATTACCACAGCACAATCTCCAAGGAAGCAAATTTCAAAATTGAAATGACCTTTGAAATATTTGCCTACATCACTTTTGCCAAGAAACTTGGGCAGTTTCATCTTTCATCATTGCTGATTCTCAACTTTTGGCAAATAGCACACATGTTAGGTTGTTGTTATTAGTAGCAGTATTTTAAATTAGTGCCCAAGAATCCATTTGTCCTTTGGTATTGAAGGAATTTGAAAGGAAAAAAAAATATATTTTAAAACACCAAACAAAAAATACCCCCTATTCAGAAATTAGACTTCGCTAGCTAGCATGCCTGGATTCAATCTATAGCTCCTCAGAAATCACAAGCCAGTGGAAGATTAACTCAAAATCACGGGATGGGAATGCATATGGAATTCTCATTCTGCTTACAGGAGGGTAAATTACATTTTTTTAACCTCTGAAGCTCGGAGGATGTTTCAGTTAGTCAGTAGCTGAAATATCTGCCCAGCCACCTCCTGTTTACATTTGGATGGGACAGATTGCTCCATGTACACGAGCTTTTGCATAAGACAATGTATCCTCAACTCTCTCTCACTCAGTGTGGGTAGGAGAATCCTCTACCTCAATACTAATGCTGTCCATATTCAAAAGTGAAGGCACCCTTACCTGCTACATTCCCTGAACAAAAAGTATTACCGACTGGGTTACAGTTCCCTGCGGACACGGACAATTGCTTTCTTATTTCACACCCCTTGGGTACATGCATCTAACTCCAGATGTCCATGGAATGTTTCATTCTACAGAGGGCTACCAATTTTCCTCATCATTTTTCAATTAACAAGCGATTATGTTTAGCATTGGCCAGGACATGGGGTGCTCTGAACACACTGTGAAAAATTTCAGAAGGAAAGTTGTACCACAAAGTAATACAAGAACATTGACACAAACTTTTAAAACAATCATTATTCAGAACATTTTTTGTGATGACCTTCCCCCATATAAACCAAGATGACCTCAAATTCGGACAAACCACAAAATGCTGCCCAAGCTATGACTGCTTTGCTAGCAAAATATAACATGTCCCTCCCCCAGATAACTTGGCCTTGCCTATACTAGTCCAGCTGTTTTATTTTGTGAATTTGAGTCTAAATGCATAGGCAAAAGAACCACATGATTTTAGATTCACCGATGCACAAGGGGATTTTCTCTAGTAATCCCATTCATCATTACAGAAGCTAGATGTGTGAACGATGATCCCCTAATATCCTCCAGGGAGAGCTAAGAGTCTCAAATTCAATAGGCCATTCAGAGGGTTGCATCTGTGGATCTTAGAAATATGTTTAACTAGAGAAAACTGCTTTTTCTTTCTTCCCTTTTAATGAACAGCTTAGTGTTCAGAATACAGGAAAGAGACAAAGTGCCTGAAAAAAGTCAGCCATGCATCAAAAGAATCTGGAAACTTCATCTTGAGTTTCTTTAAGCTACTTGCAACCTATATGGCTAGCAACAAATTTTACATCCTCTCTCTTGTATCTTAACCTGAAAGGCTAAGAGGAAGAGGTCATGTTTATCTCACAGAACTGAGGATCTCCTGGCCTGGACAAAACCACACAAAAGGCCAGCAAATATTTTGACCCATCCAAGGTGGAGCCATGCCAATTTACACCAAGGCAGGATCCCCCCCTTTTACCATCAGCTCAACAGACAAGTCTCCCATTGTGAGCATATAAATATAAAGTTTTATATTAACTGAGTTAATGATGTCATGGCTAGTAACTCTTCCCTCCTGACTTTCAGTTACTTCCCAATGTTTTTCACAGGTCATAAATTGCAAGTTCTGCTAACCAGCAGTGGTAACTGTATGGGTTTTTTCCCTTTTCTTTCCCCTTCTCACTTTATTCTCTTCCCATAATGAGTTTTGTTATATGACAAAAATTATATTGATTGTGACTATATGCAAAATGTCCATCAATCACATCCCTGCAAAGTTTAAAAACTGTAAGCTGACAGTAGCCTACAGCAGTGTTCGCCTTGGGAGACTCCTGCATTTTGCAGTTTCTGTATCACAGCTTTGCCCACAGTCTTTTGAGACATTCAAGACTGACAAATTACAGTGCAAAGTTCATAGCAAGAAGCACTCTGACAAGGGCTCTGATGAAAAGAATGTGAAAGATCAAGCAGAAAACCTGCTTTCAAATTTTTTAGCTGGTGTTGAAGGACAAATCTCAGTAAGCACCACTGAGTCTAGAAGAGGCAACCAACATCCTAACTTCTCAAAAGAGTCACCAGTTACACCGCTCTATCTTAGTTCTCAGTAAAACATCCAGATCAAAGGAGCAAGTTGCTTGAATTTCTCTCTCTCACAGCTTACATTAATTAAGTACTACTTAATGCAGAATGATGTTTCCACCATTGTATTCTAAAGAAAGTCAAGCAACAGTGAAATACTGTTCTCATGGCAAAGTTACTTGGCTATATTACATATCCTACATATGTCATCATACAGATTTAACATATGGGTCATTCTAACTGTGTAAATCGGCACTAACTTCATTGAAGCCAGCAGAATTATGCTGCCATATAGTCAGTGTGAGATGAGAAATGGGGCTGCTGCCTTCATACCTCAGCTATCTGACTGGAACATTGGACTACATAAGGGAGGAGGCTCTTTTTCAGAGGGGAAGAGGTGAGAAGGAAAAGCAATGTAATAGCATGCAGAAGAGTTTGCATGTCTCGACTTTGAACTCATTGCCTACTTGCTTGAGCCACAGAAGTTAACTTCAGAAACATTGTGACGTGCTGGAGTTGGAGAGTGTTTTTCTCTTACACTTTGTTCATACGAAGGTGAAAAGGAGTCAGAGCAATGGTGTGGCTTCTGCCAGCCCCACCAGAAACTGCTATTGATGCCATATTCCTTTCCTATGCTTTACTCCTTTTGTTAGCTTAAGAGTCTACAGCACGTAGCATAATTCCTGTAACAGGAAGGAGAAGTTAATGCTGAATCTGGAGAAGCCAGTGAAGTATCAAGAGATTTCCAACAGCTGACGGCTGCTCTGGAGGAAAATCCAGCTGCTCCTTTCCATGCAGTGACCTGTTAAAGTTGGAACAGCAAATTTCCAAACCAGTCTGTAGCCATGCCTGGAACAACAAAGCGTAAATAAATTAAATTCTTATCTCGGAAAAGCTTATGAGTGTCTCACTCTGTATGCAAGCTTTTCAGGAAATGGGGGAAGGGGAGAAAGCCTTCCAAAAATTCTACACTAAAATAATTTATACTTTTTGCAGTCAGACAAAGGGAAAAAATGAATGATAGAATAGCAACCTTTTGTCGGACAGAACAAGCAATTCTGTCTATAGGGGAGCAGGAAAAGTTCTTTAGATTCTGGCACTCACCCTTCATTAAAGGTAGCAGGAATTCAACCACATACATGTACAGCTATAACTGGCACAGGCTTTCTGTTTGAGTACAACCAGCGATTCCGCTACGTAAAAATTCACTGAAGAGCAACTAGTTCTGCTAATAACAGCGCATAGCCTGCATATATGGTCTCAAAATGATACATGCACAAAGTAATGCCAGTTCTAACCCCAAAAGCTGATATTCACACCAGCCAAGGGAACAGGCTGGCAGGGAGACAGGCAGGACAGGGAGGTGGCTTCAGCAGCGCACTTGCTCCATAGCAGAGCTGGACTTTCTTAAACTGCAGTCGTTTCCCCTGTCCTTTGAAAGGATGCAACTTTCAAACAAGTGTTAACGCCTGGAACATCTTTCAAATGCTTTCACATTTTATGTGGACACTGACCAGTAGCGGTGGCTCCAACTCTTGCTGCAAGGGTTACAGAAAGGGAACGTTAAAGGCAGCTTGCAGTGATATTAGGCAGCTACACTTGTTACGCAAAGATCTCAAAAGCAACAAACACCCGAACAAAAACTTTAAAGGCTACTGAAAATTGCTTATAATATGACTATTGGAAAGCTATCTTCTTGCAGACCAGAGCAAAACCAAAGTTAAGCCTGCTGCTTTTACCTGGGGATAAACCATACCACATGAAAACTGATAGCAGGATGTATAGACAAAGAGCAGTTATGACATGAAACAAATGTCTCCTGAATTCAGTCATTTCCCACAGAGAGTAAAAGTTAATCACATAACCTAAAGACCAGGCAACTGCATTTAAAAGTAATGATGCAAACCATTCTTGAAAAATAAAAACTACATCTTTGCCTGTCCTTAGATTTTGACATTAAGACCATTATTTCAGTTTGACCTCTGTGTCACCTAAGACAGAAAAAAATAATCCTCAATATTGCTACAGAAATTTGTATTACATTTATCTTACAGTTTTGTGAAAATATTTCTCCCAAGAACTCTGTTAAATAGCTAGTGCTCTGTTAACTAACCAGAAGTTTTCAGTGAAAAGAAAGGCCAAAACTTGCAGTCCAAAATTCTTAATTCTGGACTAAGTTTTCAGATGAAAACTACTAAGACTTTGGTCATGGGGAGGGTGGGGGGAGGCAATTCAGTAACTTTTAAATTTAGACTAAATGTCAGCTCTCTCCCTTAAAAAATGTCAAAGGCAAATATTCGAACATCCTCCCTAATGCTAATTTTATTAATACTGTCAGCAATCTAAGACAGTGAGTCAGTCAGCAAATCAATCCAACTGCCAAATCTCCAGAGGGAATGAAACAACAGAGGAAGCAGGCCAAAGAGATTGCTGATAATGGATATTTAGTCTTTATGTGGGACAAATACTTTGCTACTTCCTCACACTCCTTTTGCTCTGTTACACTGGGGGCACTCAGTTAGTTGTGGTTTAAATGCCTAAATATAGCCATTTAGATTACATTGCCTAGAATTTTTATATGGGAAGAATTCCTGCCTTCTACTCCCTGAGAGGATTCACAGCTGATTCACAGTATGTCACACCAAGTTTGGGGCCTGTGACTTTCCTAGGTGGAACAAGCGATACTGCATGGTGAGTAAACCTGAAAGCTATGTCAGGTAACACCATACTTCTTGAGCTTTTTTTTCTCCTGCAGCCCATTAAAGATAAGCACACCTCTATGACTGGCACCTGCAGCTCCCCATTATAGCGAAAAGCCACTCCACGCACATCAAAATTCAACAATTTCTTGACAGTGACATTGAGGAAGATTACAGCTGAGACCACAGGAGTCACTTGATGAACAAGCTACTGAAACAATCTGGCCATGAAAACTGGGTTTAACCCTTTGCTCTTGTTGGTAGAAAACAACCAGACACTGGGGTTTATGGCCTGGACAAAGAGAACATGCCCAGCACCCCAGGACCTTTAGAGCCATTCCTGACAGTTTGATTTTACCAGCTTGGCAGGACACAATGGCTTACATTGACATCCTCTTCCCCCCAGGCAGACGTATTTCCTCTGAAACACTGCTATTTGCAAGACATCAGTCCCTGCCTACATTGCAAGTGTGGGATTTACCTGCCCTAATTTAGCCATCTGAAAGTTAGATATTTAGGTCCAAGCTAGTCACCCTGGCCTCTCTTCATGCTCAAAGGCAGAGTGTGGGTGACTCACGTTGCTCTGTGACAGATCTCCAAGCTAGTTCATCCAGTCAGGAGGAACATATATTTCTGCACTGACTTTGTAGAGCTAACTCCAGCTTTCAGATTTCCACCCAAGGAGCTCACAGCCATACATAATAGGCATTAACCTTTGCTTTTTATGTTCTTTGCTACCAATTTTTTATTCATGCCTCCAACATATAAAAGAATTTCAGCTCTTCAAATAAACAGGCAGCTAGGGTTTCCAATGCAGCATCAATGAAAAATGCCATGCGGAAGAGTTTGAGACCTGCTGGGCACCAAAGGGCTAACAAACATAGTTGCATTTTCATGCCAGCATTATTTTTCCTGCTTGGTTATGTTTAGGTAAGGGACTAAGAAGAAGCTTCTCCACATGCCTGCACGTGAAGGTTTTATTTCCTTTTCATGTGGGAACGGGGTTCGTGTTTGATTTGCACTGACCCTTCTTCCCACACAATGCCAGATCTCTATCGCCTTGGCTGCGGGCCACACATTGCGGTTTGAAACACGGTCCCTCAGGTAATTATCTGAGGAACATTTACATGGAAATCGATGGTACAAACTCACAGCTGTCAGCCTGGGCTCCAAGCTTGGCTGAGCCAGAAAGGGATTCAAAGAGAAAAGTCAGCTTCTAAATATAAATTAAGGGCTGGGGTTTTTTTCTTCTTCCTTACAGATTTTTAAGAGGCAGAAGTGAGGGAAAGGTGAAAAGTGGTTCTTCTTGGTGGGACAAACCTTAGATCCTTCAAGATGTCTGAAAATTTTTATCAAATTACTTTGTGCCTTCAGCTGTTATCATGCAGGACTGGGCACTCTTTCAAACGGAAATTGCACAGAGACTAAAGCATACGCTCATTGGCAAGAAAGATCAAGTCATCTGTTAAAAGTCTTTAGACTTCTTTGAGAAAGTTAAAATGTTTTACACCAGTTATTGTGCTAAAGCACTACAGTAAAAAGAATCCAGTAAACCCAAACACAAAGTGCAAAATTAATAGGTAGGATATCCGCTGATTCACTAGGTTATTTCTTAGCTGGGCCGCCAGTACATATAACCCCAGGGCTTTCTCTTGCCATATTTGGGTTGGCTTCAATCAGTGTCCTTAAGGTCCTTTTTCCAGTTTCCTGAGTTCTTTTATACTTTCTTCTGGGGGGGAAAAATTCCACATTGGTGCAGACTCACCCAGCTGGGAGGCTGAGTTTCTGGGGATGACAAGGTAGTACTGTAAGTTAAAAAATAAAAATGTTTCCCTATTTTCAGAGAGGTTTTACGATGTGTCACTCACAAACATACCATCCAAAGGACAAAATCTTGTTAATTATTCACTTGTCAAGGTGATTCCTAAGTTTCTGATTACCAGAGCCACAGTATCTTGAGAGGACTTAGAAAGTCTTCCAGTGAGCCACTGGTGAACATGATAAAAATTTTTTGGAGGACAGTATGAGACCAGGACTCTGGGCAGAGGGGAAGTATGATGCTTATCTTTAAAAAGCGAAAACAGAAGCCAGCCATTTTTATATCACTACCCAGAAAAACGCAGCAGTAAATAATCAGACTATTTATAAGCACTTGTAAGATAACAATCAAATCACTTAACAGCCAACATACATCTGTCAAGAACAAATCACGTCAAACTAACCTAATTTCCTTCTATGATGAAATACCAGGCCCCTTGAGGACAGAGTCAAAATAGTAGTTTGCACATGTCTTGATTTTGGTCTGGCTTTAGTCCTAGGGTTTTTTGTGACATTTTCATAAGGCAACTAAGTATGCATGAATCTGCTGCATGGGACGCTGGCAAACTGATCACAGAATCATGCAGCAGCTATCAAAGTTTCCCTGTCAAAGTGAAAGGGTGTACTGAATGATGCACCATAGGGCTCCACCTCAATTCAGGCTCTGCTCTGTGTTTTAGGAACAGTGAAAATAAAGAACAAACTCTAATACAAAATGGAAAACTTATACAAATAGAATAATTAATAACATGGTAATGAGCAAACATTAACAATTGTCCTGAGCAAAACAATACAGTAAGATAGAATCCATAGCACAATCTGAGGCAAAAATGCAGATTTTTAAATCTGAGAAGTTGCCTGAATAAAGAGAACTACTTTCAAAATGAGCAAGAATCACAAGTTAGACCAATTGCATCTTCACAGGATGAAGAATGCCTGGATAAGCACTGGTTCTGAAGAAGAGATCCTCACGTTATAGAGAATGACAAGTTAAACTTTAGGCACCAATACCACACTATTGTGACCAAGGTAAGCCCCACACAGGGCTGGATGACGGGCACACAGACAACAGAAATAAGGCGTCTGCTGCCCTCAGCACAGATAAAGCCTCAGCTATACACAGCTTCAGATATTTCACTTCATGTAAAATCAATCCCCTTTAGTTTTGCGTGAACCAGAAAATAATTCAATTTAGTGTCTGTCTAGAGAAACCACTGCAGCAACAGCAAGCATGGTAAAGGCAAGTTGTCTGATCACAGCCCAGGGACCCCAGCAAAGTTGTGTAGCTTACTCTGAAGACTACTAATATATTTGTCCCTTAGACCTCCAGCAATACTATTCTTGACTGTTGTCTAGATGGACCCTCAACTACTCGCTGCCTTTCTGCTAGCGAACTAGGAATGCAAAAGTGGTTCTAGAGCAGAACAGGGAGTGCTAAATGCCAGAGGCTGATGTCTCCCTTTACTCATTGCTGCAGGCTGGAGAAGCACGGGCAGGCGTCTCATCAGCCTGCACATCCCAAAGGAAGCCACATCAATGCAGAGCTTCCTGACAGTTCCTGGCCTCTCTCTGGAATGTGTTTAATTTAAAAGAGAAAAAGAGGGAAAGAGGTGGGAGCAAGGGAAGAAGAAAGGAAGAAAGATTCCAGGCCTAAGATTTATAGAGAGCCAGGTCAGTGGGAAGAGGGAAATAATACCTAAGGGTTATGGGGTTTTGTGTGCAGATGATGATAACTGGGCTTCACTTGGAAATTCAGAGATATAACTGGTAACAGGGGATGAACACGAAGCAACCAAACCCATCTGCGTGGCTAGTACACCAGTGCATATGTATTCCTTTTCCCTATTTCTTCTTCCAGAAAGAGATGAGTTTGAGGTTGGTTGGAGGTTGGGGGTATAATTTGCTTCTTCCAATATTTTCCAACAGCAGTTCTGGGAAGAAGCAGAGACTACTCCTAATTCTAAGCAAATTGTTAGTTGTTCAAGCGATCAAAACTGAAGCAATAACAAGGGCTTCACATAACATAATTATATGCACTAATAACCACAAAGACAAACATAAACAATTTGTTATCACCTTTATATCCACTTTCCCAAATCTTCATCTCAAAGAGGAACAAGAAGAGACAGGGTGAAACCTCCACCTACTCTTATTGCAGTTGCTCAGGCTAAATAAACACAGAGCTAAAATGAAGTGTTATTATCACTTGTAGACTGATGTCTCCCACCAATGCAGCTCTCAGCCCTAACCAGAACTGGTCCATCACCTGCAATACCAGAGCTCTCCATTTCAGCTTTCACACTGTGCAGGCATTCACTTCTGTTTCCGTTAGGAAACCACTTTCATCAGCCAGCCATTTCCACTAAAGAGCTAACACCTTCCTGCAATCTGAAACATTAGAGAATAGCAAATCCATTGGTTTTAACCAGTTTTAATCCCACATTGTGGCCACTGAGTCTCTGGGCCAGGCTGAAGTCTACATTGCAGCTCAGGGGGTGAACTCTCAGACCTCTATAAATTGCTCATGAGGAATGCAAGGGATTTACAGTCACTGATTTACTATAAATCAATTAGATGATCTAATTTCTGCCACAAACATAGAGTGCTATAAACTTACAAATGAAAAGGTACAGGAATGCCTTCTCGTTTTTGAAGAAAATTTAAAGAAAGCCCTTTCAGAGTTTCTGCTTTGCAGGAACAGAGCAGACAGTGCAACAGCTTCACATTTCATAGCATGAATACTTGTAGCTTTTTTTTTAAAAACTAATTAAAAAACCCACTGCAAATACAGGAACGCATTCAACCATTTTGAAACCATTTCACCGAGTGTCACCCACCCTGAAGAATGTTCTATCTACCGGGACAGGCCCAACACCAAGAAAGCATTTATTTCTCTCCTCTTCTTTTTCTTCTTCTTTCTGGAGATAAGCTTTACAGCCTGAGCTGGCCACGGGAAGGAGAAACATTCAGACTCTTTAATCAGTGAAACACCAGACTCTCTTTCGTTTTAAACTCTGTTATGGAGGAGTCTCGTGGTTGAACTTGACGAGGACTGTGTATTCTTGCCGAAGCCGGGAACTCTCAGGTGGCCTGTGCCTTTCATTAAAGGGTCTCAGTACTCTTTGACTCAGAGCTAAAAAGCTCACATTACTTGAAGATGAACTCAACTGAGGTATCGTCTGCTGGGTTAGTTAGCAGCTGTGAGGCACCGTGCTCACAAAGCTGACATTTAGTATGTCACTACAATTTTTATTAATGATATCCCATGAAAGGCACAATAGCATCTTGTATCTCAAACACTGGAAAACCCACATTAAGAGACAGTCCAGCTCAAGTATTTGGTACGATAAAGACAACAGAGATCTGCCTATACTTTTTTCTTTTCTTTATGATAAAGAAAAACTTGATTACAAAGAATTAAAAGAAAGGCAGCATGGTTTTTTGGCCTAGTCTGTTATAAGCCAGAAAGGAATCAGATTAAGAACAAATTGCTTAATTTATTATGTGTGTTTCTATGAATCACACAGCCCTAGTATCTGAAGAACCTATAAATATTATCCTCCCAATTCCCTGTGAAACAGGAACATGAAATCCCCATTTTGTATACAGGGAAACAAAATGCCTTGACCAAGATCACAGAGTCTGTGGCAGAAAACTGCTCCTTCCTTCATACAGCGTGGAGTTAAGCCATATAACAGCTTGCCACAGATGTTGCAGTTGACCAAATTTTTCACAGACTCAAAAAGAGTTGGACCAAGTCACAGAAAAATCCATTGAAAGCTACAAAATGGAAAGAAATCAGCTCACAGCTAAGGACATGCTTGAGACACAGCTTGCTGGATGCAGGCTGGCAGGCTAGTCAGAAGTATTGCTACGCATGCGCCTTTTTACTCACACTTTTCCATAGGCATCAGCTCCTGGCCACTGTCAGAGACAAGAACCAGGGCTGGACAGATCTGATCCAGTGTGACCAATATGATCCCTGTGTCTTCATTGTCCATCTGCTATCCTTTGCTTCCAAGATAAATATAATCGATAAGGAATTTCTGTTCTTTATCACAAACTTATGAACAGAAATGCTTGACACGGTTCTTGTTTAACCCACCCAGGATTCTCTTATGGAAATCAGAGCATGGAAGTTGCCAGCATAAAGAGAAAGAAGAGAGGGATATGATGAGTCCTTATCTCATCTAAAAGCAACCGTTGCACCTCACCACCGACCTCTTGGACCCTTCACAGGAGGGTTGCTAAAACATGCAGCTTTTGAGGAGACAGCTGCTAAGGATTTTGCAGCAAGCAAATCCCATTTTAATTTTATCATGATTTTCCTGCTCTTTGGGATAAAGACAGACAGAGGGATCAAGGAAAGAGTACCTGGAAAGTGTCTGCTCTAGCAGGAGTAAGCCTCTGCTGCTTTCTCTAGCCCATAACGCTTGGGGCTGAGTGCCAAGTGGCATTGTATCAAATCCTCGTTGTAGGCACCTGGTGGAAGCTCCACAAGCAGCTGCTCCAGGACAATGGGCTTGAAGACCATAAGGGATTGGGACTGTGGCCAAGTCTTAACATTGCAATGCTTCCTTTGATCTGTTTAGACAGTGCTTTCTAGATGGCAGATGATGCCTGGAACAGACCTCTCTTTACCTATGTGCAAAGTGACCGAATCTCAAAATTTATATATACGTTCTCCAGTGATTCTGACTGAGGGAGGCATACCCAGGATTTAGCATCCAGCAAAAAAACTTGCTGTAAGGCTGAGGAATGAACCTGCTCAGAACGGAAATGTGAAAACACTACAGACACAAGTTCCCGGAGGAAGAACAGTGACTTGAGAGGCAGAGGCTGCACTCAGTAATAATAATAAGGACAGTATCTCCTGAGCAAAGGGAAAGCAACTGCGGGGAGAAGGGTCAGACCATCACCTGTCTGACCAGTATAGGTGACACACAGCTGGCTGAAATCTTTTAGCTGCTGCAGAAAGTCAATCTCAGGCACAGAAATGCTGAATAGTGCTGAGAGTAAGAAAACTGCAGTTCAGCTGAATAAAACAGGGGTTGTGGATGGCCAAAAGCGCACACAGGCACGCACTTGCTGCAACAACTCCTAGTAACAACAGCAGGGATACATCACCAACTGCAGAATCAGGATGGACAAACACAGGAAGGTTCACCTAGTAGATAAATATGCTTTTTAGTATGAGTTCAAGCACACGTAGCATTTAAAGGAAGACACCACTAACAAACCTCTGATTCTAGTTTCTGGGCTGCAATACAGCACTATTGTGGAGCCTTGCTGCTTCTCAGATTGTCTCAGAAAAGGAAACTGAGGCAGCAATAGTGGTATTGCAGCATTCCCAGTGAAAGACAGCCAAGGATTTTGGTGATCGAAGTTGCAATGACAATTATTTTGGATACTGGTGGCACCCTCCACCTAAAACATGCCACGATGGGAAATGGAGCAGAAGGATCTGAAGCAGGTTGCTCACAGCCACTCATCAGCAGTTGTGCAGGGTTAGAACACCCAGTGCTTCTACCTCCTGAATCTGTTTTCCCTGGTAGACCTCCTATCTCACCAGGCAGTAGCAGGATCCAGTTCAGCTCAGTTTCAGTCACTAGTGAGATGCTGGTTTATAAGCACCACTGCACAATATTTCAGGAGCCACTGTGGAGCGTGGCAGTGAATCCTCTGTACAAAGACCATGCTGGAAATAAATGCTCAGCTCTTCCCATACCATTACTATAATTACACACATGCCACAGCAGCAACACTTCCCAAACCAGGTGCACAGAGGCTGGCAAACATATGTATGTGACCTGGCTAAAAACAGTCTCTTTATGAATTTGAAAATCATCTGGGCAAGTGCAGATGAAGGTCGCTACAGGAAGATTCCTTGTGCAATGACTAAAGTTACTGGCAGTAACAGTGGAGCCACGCACAAACTGTGGCTGCTTCAGACAATAAGGCTTTCAACGACATCGGTAGCTTTAACAACTTGTGTATGACCCCATGAGTTATTAGGCTAATCCATACCCTTTCCTAAACTGGTAAGAAAAAGAAATGCAGCCCAACAAGGAAGGCTTGAAAGTTTGATTGAGGGAAAACATACTACAGTTTGCTGCAGGTAGGGGATTATCAGTCTTTCAGGGAGGCCTGGTGGGATTTCCAGAAAATTTTACTGTAGCAGCAAGAAATTATCCAGTTTCAGTAAGAAAGGCTACAGCTACAGGGGAGATTGATCCTGCATGTGTTTAGTCTTCAAAGGTTCAGTAATTTCAGCCACTTGGCTCGGCTTTCCTACTCATGTTGTTTATCTTAAATGATTGTTTGGAGATGCATCCAAAACAAAAAAATCAGAAAAAGAGGGAGAGAGAGAGTGGGTCCAGTGTAGACAGTCACAGAAAGGCTTCTTGTTCTCCCTGAGCAAGCTGTATATTTACTCCTCCTTCAGTATTTCATTAGGAAAGAACTTGTTTTTGACAGGACTCTGGGTTAAGGGTTGGCTTCTGGGGGCTGAAGGGCTCAGCAGATCAGCCAGGGACTCCTCACCTCCAAGAAGAAATGCCAATTTTTTTCTTTCTTTTTTTTTTTTTTTTTGGTGTGTGGGGCAGGGGGGGATGTTTCTTTATGATCTCTCACCCTTGGTCAGTGGTTTCCAGAGAAGCAGCAATCAAAACGAGCATAGCATGTAGCACCCTTGATAAATGACAGTGCTGGCGAGCAGCTTCAGCAGACAGGGCTTGGAAGACGAAATTTAATCCAACACTGTCTCAAATTATTGAATAAATGAGGCAGCCTGGGAAACAAGCACTGTGGATGGGCTTAGTTCATAAAGCATGTTTTTTTCCTTAGTGCCCAGGACTCAAAACTCTTACTGCTGTTTTGAAAATCCTAGCTGGTCTCTGAAGTGTTCCTAGGCTTGCCCACAGTACGTGGCAGGTATCAGTCAGCCCCCATAAGTGGTTGCTGACATCATATAAAATAAAAATGTGAACTGTGTTCCCAGCAGCATTGAAAGGTTATTAGTTAGACATCAGGTCATTTCTTTGAGATATTAATAATTGTATTTCTTTGGAAAGGTCCACATTCAGAAATTTGTACAGGAAACAAAATTTTCATGAAAATGAGCATGAAAATCTATCCTGCTTTTTAATTAGCATTGCTAGACAGACTAATTTGGAGTTGGGGAGTTTTTAATATGATGATCAAATAAAGGAACAAGGATTCCCATGCCACATTCACTGTTATGATCTATTTGACAGAAACACTCAAATATTAGTTAATATCTACCCAAGTCATCATACAAGAGATCTCAAGTTCACCAATTACACAAAACAGCTAGCGGTCATTTATTTTAAATGAAACTCTAAAACACAACATATTCAAGCATTTCAAGATGTGCCGCATTCAAGATATGGACCTTGAAAGAAAAAAAAAAAAAACAACAAACAAAAAAAAACCCAACCCAAAACCCCAAACATTTAAAAGGGGCCTTTCTCCAAAGGCACACCTCCAGGAGGAATCCCTCACCCAATCACAGGCAAAGGAAAGCAGGCAGCAGAACTTTGAAGACTTGACATGCAGGCTCTCTTATCACCATAGAAATCAGAGTGGACCTGAACCTTTCTTACAGGCTTTCTACCAGACCTGGAGCTCAGCAATCATCACAGGAGGCCTCTCTCTGCAGAAGGAACTGTCCCCATCCCTGTATCTACAGCCCCATCCTGATTCTCAGTTTGAGAGCTGGGCTGCGGAGCAGGGCTTCCAGCACACTGGGCTCTGACAGGGCACCCACTTCCCACACCTGCAAGTTAATTTCAAAAAACAGAAGCTTTTCATTAGCCCTGCCACTATGATGTTGTCCATGCCTGAGCTGAACGCTTCGTTACTCCTCTCATCATAGGTGACTTCCCTGGTGTCGTGGTTTCAGGTCAGCTCAGCCGGTAACAAAGCACCACGCAGCCGCTCACTCACCCCCCACCCCCTCGCCTGGCCACGTTGGGATGAGGAGAAAATCCAAAGGCAGGCTTGTGGGTCGAGACAAGGACTGGGAGGGATCACTCCCCACTTATGGTCACGGCCAAAAGACAGGCTCAACTTGGGGAAGAAACAAAATCAATTTAATTTACTACAAATCAAATCAAAAACAAAACACAAGGGTATTAGGAAGGGAAACTAAACATCAGAACAACCTCCCCCCACCCCTCCCGCCTTCCCGGCTCAGTTCTACTCCTGATGCTTTCTACCTCCTCCCCCCGGCGGTGCAGGGGAATCGGGGATGGGGGTTGAGTCAGCTCNAACTTCCCTGGCGCGGATCCTCTCCGCAGGCTGCTCTCCAGTCACACACTGCTTCAGTGTGGTTTTTACCATGGGGTTACGGCCACCTTCGGGAGCCTCCGCTCCACCGTTCACCGCCATGGGCTGCAGGGGGACAGCCTGCCTTCTCAGTACGGGCTGCAGAGCCATCAGCCTCCTCAGGCGCCCCCTCCTCCCCCTCCACTTCCATGACTCCAGTGTCGGCAGCGATGTTCCTCTCAGGTTTCCCAACCCCCACGCTACCGGTTCCCCTTCTTAAATATGTTCTCCCAGAGACGTTACCACCGTCACTCCCCGCCTAGAGGCGGGTCCGACATTTTGGCGCGCGCGTCCGACATTTTCTAGGCGGCGAATTCTTCCAAGCAACTTCTTAAAGGGGCCGCCTCTGCAGCCCCCCTCCCCTGCCACCAAGGAAAACCGCGCCACACAAACCCATAACACCTGGTTTTAGAGGGAACTCTTCTGCATCCCAACAGAGCAGAGCAAGATAAAAATGAAGGAAAAGAAGTGTCCCAAGCTTTTATCTTCTCCTACTGCCTTTCACCAAGGTAGCTTGGTGGTGGCCTGGGGCTATGTCATGGAGTGAGGACACAAAGCAAAAAACCAAAACCAGAAGAAATAAAGAAACAAAACACTGAAAACAATGCACAAAGAAAATTAGAAAGAGCGTCTTGCATTTGTTGGTCTTTCCTAAGGTTCACTGACTTCAGTGTTCCCTGTATGTAGGCTAAGAAATAACATAACTTTTGTAATTTATCTTAGTCACCCAGCATAGGGCCTCTGTTCTCAGCTTGTACTTCAAATCTGTTCTGCAATATATACCACGAGTCAACTGTGCGCGAGTAGCAGGCACTTCCCAGGAGAGCATGTGTGTGTGTGTTTTGGGCTAAGAGTCACCAGGATATTTAAATAACTTGGTAAGTATACACAAACATCAGTAATTCTAGTGTAGCCATAAAAATTACACAGTATGGAAATATAATGAAAATGAAAATTGGTACCTCAGACAGCAATAAAACTTTAAACTAGCCACGAGTTTGACTTTAGGAGACCAAAGATATCTTTAAAAAAAAATACCATTAGCTTGTTGGAATAAACTTTGCTACTAACCGCACGGGAATGTTACAACTCAGAACTTACCCCAGGATTTTTACTTTAATGCTGAGTTAGAACAGGTATAAACTTCCCTAAATTATTGAAGAATTGCTCACCAAGTGCTACTATACTGGTTTCCATTCATTCCCTTTTTCACCAGGTTGGTTTGTTTTTTCCCCCTCTCCTTTCATATAATGTCTCCTATCTATACAGTCTACACTGCCTATATATCAACAAGTTCCTTTTGCTCCAATCATTTCTTGCTATTGATGCTTAAAAATAACACATTTGAGAGAAGCATCAAAGCTATTACCCTAAATCTTCAGAGCTGCAACTCTAAATTTCATATGCTTCTATATTCAACCCCAGCTGCTGAAGCACATCCTTTTCTTCACAAGCCAAATTAAAACCCTAGCAAGAGCAATTTTGCTGCTGGTCAGATGGAATGGAGCCTTGTGAAAAGACCTTCCTCTTGCTGTGTTGCCCCAATGTCTTTGAAAACAAGACTGTAGAAGGAATACATTTTTGCAGGCTTTAGTCTCGAAGAGTGTCTCTCAGTAAAGTCTAATCCAAACCTATCCCTCTACAGCTGTGACTCTTACCCCAAATCTAAGTTGGAGATGGCCATGGCCCATTTATAAAGATTTCAAAGGCTGACTCCATCCTCCCCTGTTTTGTTTCTCCAGTCTGGGAAAAGGCAGTCACGTACTAAAAGAACGCATGACTGATGGTGACTTAGAGGCTTTATAAATTCAGGGTTACACTCACCACTTGAAAGTGGCAACTCAAAGACCCTACTCAAAAATTCCTTCGCTAAATGGAACCGCAGGGGAAGTTTGGGATGGGCAGCATTTCATCTCATGAGAGCGTCTGGCTAAGACCAACATCAAAGCTAACCATTTTGCCAAAAGCACTGGGAAGACTAAGTCACTGCAAAAATAAAGATTAAATCTCAGATTTAAATCTTGAGGTGAGAAATGAAACCTCAGCACGGCACGAGTCAGTGATCCAGACTTATGCTGAAAAGTTGTCTCCACCCCAGCCCACTTCTCCCTGGTGTGGCCAACAGAACATTACCCTGTTGCGAGGCTGGGAATACCACTTGTGCCAAGCAGAGGCCCAGGCATTGGCCATGCCTTTAGACCCCCCAGCCTTCACTTGCAGACACATAACTCGGTGAACCTGGTAATGGCCAATGGAGAGAGCATGAAGCACCAGCTCCATGTAGTCTCCAAGCATGCAGGAATGCCAGGGAGGGCTTACACGCCCAACTTCAGAGGGGGAGGCAGTGGGGAAGGACCCTGCACCAATTCTCAGTAGGAGGAAAGTCCCTGAGCAGATCTCACTGCTTCTGTCCGAAGGCTTACTTTCTACTACCAGCTACTGCAGGGAGAAGTTCCATAAGGAAAGCTCCATGCCATTATGCTCCTTGGAAAACTGAACACCTTCATCCTTGCCCAGGCACAGGATCAGAGCTGTCTCAAAAGCAGTTTTTCTCCCCAGCTCCCATCTGACCTGCTTTACTACCAGGGCTTTCTGTGCCACAGTTTTTCTAGATGTAAGACAGGAGTAACAATGCCATCCTTTGCAGTAAAGCACTTCAGTGATTCAGGCAAAATATTTTGTATGAATTAGGTATTGTTATTATAATTCAGACCTGCTGACAAACACTGAAGTCTTACCATGATAGACGCATGATTGGGTGTAGGGTGTAGACATTCTTAAGGAAGCTGCTTGCAAAGTCCACAAACCCATCTGCATTCAATTTGGTGCTTACACTTATCCAAGGCTATTTATACATCATGGCATTCTTAACCTCAGTGGCTTTGCATCTCCCCACATCTTTCAATCATGTAATTGAGATGATGAAATGGTCCCTGGTGTACTTATTTCATGATACCATTATCAAGACTGTACAATGCAGATACCAAATGCTGGTAAAGCTTTGAAAAGAGAACTGTGAACACCAGGCAACAGCAATGTTCCAACCAAAGTCATCTTTTGTTGCCATTCACACAGTGAATGACAAATGCACAGAACGATGAATTAGGCGCACAGCACACTCAATTCAATTAACCAGGCAAAGAGCTTTGCAATAGCTTTTCAGTGCTGACAGCTTGGTGATAATGAAGCTTAGTTATTCATCGCACTGTAAAATGCAAAGCAGAACATCCAACCTGGAGGAGGGAAAGAATAATGTTTGTCTAATTTATCATGTTTCCAACCGACAAATAACTTAGACTCATAAAAATAAAAAGGCAGTGAAGCTTTAATCCTCTCTCCTTTCCTACTCAGTGGAACATTTTTAAAGCATATATTCGCATTCTGGACCACGGATCCCTGATCCTCCTAAATGCTACTGCGTATTAGTGGTTTCACACACTGCCCCAGTCCTATTCCAACATATTCAAACCATAAAGCAAGAAGAAATGGGGCATTTGGGAGGAAGGGAGACATAGGAAATACCCTTGAAAGCAAGGGAGACTGAGATTTTATCCCACTTCATAATGCAGCAGAGAAAGGAATTAAACACACTGACCACATAATCAAGAGGAGTTTAAAAAAAACCACCTCCATCTAAGCTAGAGTATTTGTATCACATAACCTTGGGACACAGCCTACACGTCTATGTTTGGTCTGGTCTCCCTAGGTTGCCTGTGATCAATGGACAGATGAGTGAAATCACCTTCTGGATCTTTATCAGCTCCTGTTCTGAACAGACCCTTGCGGAAATCTTTCCTCCTGATCTGATTAGAAAGGGAGCCTTTGTAGACAAGTCCCAGCTCTCATGAATCCTGCTGACGTTCCTGAAGAGCGGGGCCATGAGTCCCTCCTGCACGGAGGCTGAAAGGCTGCGGCAGACAGCCTGTGCACTTCCACAAGGTCAGCGTTTGTCCACAAGTGTTTCATCTGCTGGAGGTTTTGTTCAGTTTTTGATTTGAGGACCCCAGAGTGTCGGAGTCAGAAATGTGAGCACAAAGTTGGCAATTGCTGCGATCAGTGTACGCAATGTTAGTGCTCACTCAGAACAAATGTCCATAATTTCTAGGGTTCAGCACACTTGAGACTGCTGGGATTTTTGAGCTCCTTGATCCTTTCACAAGGGCAACACTCCCCTGAAAACAAGGATCCCTGCCATGAACCCGCATACAAGGATACTTCCTGGATCTCCACTCCTACAATGTCCTGTGCACTTCACATAGGGAACTCAAAGCATTTTTTTCTTGTTTGTAGTATGTTTTTTGGGTTTGAATTCCTGTAAGCTAAAAACACTATTACTCTTGTTTTATCAGCTACACTAAAGGAAAAGGGAGGAACCTAAGCCTGTGAGTATGCAATGAGATTGTCCCCAAACACACACACATTTGGGCCAATGGACTAAACCCTAATTTACACTTCCATTTCAAAAGTTTGCAGGTAGGCTACCATGATTTAAGTAGGATGTTGAGGATAACTGAATTATAGTGTCTTCAAACTACTGCAGAGAAGCTATACTCCCATACATCCAATGTATTTTCCTACTTACGTATTTTTCTGTTAATTTATAATAAGCATCTGCCACTCACTGAACAGCTGGCTCTAACTTTGCCATGTGCAATGGTTAAATAAAGTCAGACACAAAACTGGGAAGTGCGTGTCTAAACTGAGCAGACAAATTTCACAGCCACATGAGGTGGGGGATATCACCCACCTTCATCGTCACAGACCAGAGAATGTTGCAGAGGGTCATTTAGGAGGCACACAGCAAAGCCTGAGACTGTCTCTTCTGAGTCACTATCTAGCAGTTTTACCAAAAAGGTTAAGCTACACAGTGGATTCATTCAAATAACCTCTACAGAGTCAGAAGTGATCTACCTATAAACAAGTAATACAAGTACATAGGCATAAAGTAGCTTAAAATCGCATGCAACCTCCAGCAATACTAGATTCTCCTGGCTGACCTATACAGTGCCCTCACCTAGGAGAAAAAACACACTGACAAATTGCACGGAAAAAGGGCCACAGCCTCCTGCTGCAGCTTTTTGCTGTGCCAGACAGTGGTCAAAGGAAATTACAAGAGCTTAAACCAGTTACTAACACCCAAGTTGCTAACACCACTGTGGTCAGAATGGAAATTTTCTCTAGCCTGCAGAGGGTGGGGAATGAGGATTCGCAATGGACTGGAATAACACACAAGGAAAGAGAAGAAATTCAAGCCTGATCTCAATTGATGTACACATAGGCCAGAAAACACAGCTACGACTTTCTCCAGAAGTGAACAGCAACGAGAAAAAATTGCTAGGAGTGGAACATTATTAAATCATTTCTGGCAGCATTTTGGAAGGAATTACTTGAATGTTGGCACTTTTATACCTCTGCTCATGATTCTGGTAGAGGTTTCTGGAGCCCATGGGCTCTATCTGGAACGCACTGCTTCTGTGGTCTTTGATATTTCCTCAATCAGCAAGCCAGCTGGAAGGTGGGCACATACGCCCACACTGTTAATCTGAAGTGACTGTACCTTACTGTTGAATTATTTGCCCAAGTTTCTCTCTCTGCAAGAGCAAATCTTGTTATAGGGATTTGTACAGTTTCTCCTGCTCTCGCTTCTTATCAATGGGACAAAGCCCTTACAGTGAATGCTAGTAGCTGAACTAAGATCTAATCAACATCCCTCCTGTGTTAACGTTGATCTGACTTCTGAACTCTTCCAGAATCTTTAACTACAAAAAAAACCCAAAACCCCACCACATAATAAAAAAAAAAAAATAATAATCAAACTCTGTATTTGAGAAGCCACGTGTAGCTTTACTTTTGCAGTATGACAGTGATGCAGTCCATCAATACCTAGAGCTATAAACCAAAATAGACAGAAAATACCTGCAGTAAACCTTGCTGCAAAGGAGGTGTCACTCCCAACACCCCCAGGAATCAGCCTGGGTATGCTGCTTGTCCTACCTCCAGTGCAGGTGCCACAAGACACATACATACAAGCCCTCAATATTGAGACAAATGTGTTAGAGAAAAGAGGATTGTCTAGACAACAAAATATTAAGGAAACACAGCAACAGGACTGGGATCACTATTCCAGAAGGCACTGACCTTCGTGAACCCTACAAGCCTCATCCCAAATCTTTCCCACGGCTGAATGCAGCAAGTCACCAGCCACAATACCTCCGAGAGCAAAAGGGAGGAGGTGCTCCAGGAGCAGTGCACAAGTGGGAGATGACAGTCATCTCCCACATGTCCACGGTGGGGCTGGGCATGTGTGTGGGTGGGTCCCAGGTCAACCCAGTGACATCAACTTCTTCCCCAGCCCCTGCTGGCTCCATTCCCCGCAGCTGGGAGCTTAGGCTCACCAGCAGCTCCCCTCCCCGGCACAACCCACTGCCAGTCCCACAGTTCCACCAGCCATTTCCACAGCATCTGTGCCACACGTGGCTCAAATGCCATGAGTGGGCTGCACCTTGGCGCCAGGCACAGTTGTGCTGGGAGAACTCCTTAGAGAAAGTTCTCAATTCCCAACATGCAGTGAGGCTACTCCAAAATGCAATTGTAAGGAAGGCTGGGAACGAGACAGAGAACTAAAGGGAAAGAAACCACACATACCTATCACCTATTTAGCAACTGCTGAATAAGCCTTTTTGCACACATTGCCCAACAGAGAGGAATAGAGGCTCTTCTGAGCGTAGCTCAATAAATTTGAAGGGAGGGAATGCCAACACACACTTCCAACTCCAACCGCTAAATAAGGAAACATACGTGGAAATTACAGATGAACAAATTCTAAACAGACCTAGGGGAGTTTTCTCCTTTTCATCCAAAAAGCAATAAATGTCACAGAACTGAGCAGCAAATCATTCAAAACAATGTAGCTTACCAAGCACGCTGTCAAAGCAAAAATCTGAGTCACTTAAACAACTGGATGCTATTTCAGGACTTTTTCTTTTTTTTTTAAGGCTCATGAAGTGCAAGTGGCTCAAATTTGTCTTTTGTACTTGCTAATAATGGGCGTGTTTCTTGGCCAGAGCTGATCTGCAGAGGTCTGATTTTTGTTTTTTATTTCATTCTGAAATGCCTCCCTGACCTCCAGCCGTGGGGCCAGGACCTCGGGAGGCCTTCTGCCCAGCCTCTCCTCCCAAAGCAGGATCGGCTCTGCTCTTATCATTCCTGACATGTTTGCCTAAGTGGTTCTTAAAGATTTCCAACACCGGAGGCTCCACAACCACTTCAGGCAATCTGTGTGTGTTTTATATAAATCAGCGGCTCATCTCAAATTGAATGCTACATTTAATTTTGCTCACTTACGTCCAAAATAAATGTTTAAAACATGCATACTAATGTTGAAAGATTGGACAGCACACGTACGTAAGTGCCCACCGCCTACGATGCTGTGCTCGGAGCAGCGGTTCTCAGCACACCCCAGGAATGCACACACGCTTGCACCCACTATTGCAAACCAATGAACCAAGCCAAAGGACCCTGAGAAGTTTGCAGACCAGGCAGATAAGCAGGTTTATTGAAAGCACATTTAGGTTGATTATTATAAACCATTCAGAGGTCTAATCACTCAAAGCTACAATTATATGGCAATTTCCCCTCAGCTGAGGACCCTACTGCACTGTGGACCACAACATTTTGGGGGATCCCAACTTTTCCCCAAGGTTTTAGCTCATTCCACATAAACACTCACATTTTTACCACACTGGGAACATAAATTATACTCTTCAGTTTGAGTTGGGATCTTGCAAAGATTTTATCTGCTTGCTTTACACTGGGATTCATACAGCTGTTTAACCAGTTCCTTCAAAATGTACAATTACTTTATCTGCACAGTTCATCAGTTAGTTTTCCAATATTTCCAGTTATCAAGCATTTAACTGAATCAGGTCACTGACAAGGCAATGACTTCCTTTACTTCTCACAGTTCTTTCATTTAATATCTTTGGTTTAGTCCATGTGGCTCAGCACATCTCTGTGCTGGCTCGCCCAGTAGCAGCACGGGTGCAGCCACATCGCTCCCATCTCCAGTGAGCCTTGGGGAAACTTCTCTGGACTCTAAGCCCTTCTACCTCAGGTTTGAGCTGCTACAAGCTCTCATTTTTTTTAAAGAGGGTTATACTAGTATCTGGTTTTGACCATTTTTAACCAAATTAATTATTAGCTACTGTTCCTATCAAACTCTTTCTGTCAAACTCTAATTAATGGATTTCCTTTCAAGCTTATAATTTTCTTTTTTTTCATGTATTTGGTCAAAACACAAAGAGCACATAATTAAAACCAATACAAAAACCTGAAATTATGGGAAGCACTGCCAGACTCACCATGTCAGAAGTTGTAAGGGCCCCTTAAAAAGTGCTTTTCATTAGCTTTTTTTTTTCCAAATTCTCAGTATATTTAGCAATCTACTTAAATATTATTCCTTACTACCTTCATTATGGTTTTGTTTTGCTTTTACTTGGTTTACCTTGTATTTGTTTTATATTCACTTACACATGCAGTATATTTTGGGTAACTCTTTCACTGAATTGATTTACACAGAAAAATCCTTTTTTAGTTTCTCCTTCATTGGTTTGTGTAGTTACTTCCACCATAACCCCAGGCTGAGTTCCAATCTGACAGCATATTTTTTCTACTTAATATAATACACCATTTGGAGTAAGCATTTCTTTCTAATTGTAAAAACACGTTCTCATGGTAGAGTAACAGTTGTGACAAACTAGAACCTCTTGGCTCACAAATTAATTCTGTAGGTTTCTATTTACATCCTTTCATGGAGATTTCTGATTTACAACTTCCAGCCAGGAATAAAATGTGCTTATTAGTAAAAGCATTTATTAAATCATTGTCTGATATTAATCAAAAGGAAATGCAGTGTAAGGTGCAATCACTTTAAGGATGACATAGATCTGCCACTTATCAAAGTTTAGTTCCTCTAGCAATCCAGTAAGATGAGCTTAAGGAAGGTGGAAGCTTAAGGAAGACAAGGAAGGTGTGATTTTCTCTGTATCTCAGTGAATTTGGTAAGAGCTGCACATGCTCAGCAATCTCTGAAAAGTCAGGCAACAAACCAGAAACAACGAAATCCACTGATTTTCATGCCAAAGGGGGACTCATCCTTTCCTGGAAAGTTTTGCTGCTCTCAACTGAGAACCAAATTATGGATTGCAAATGACTTCTCCTCCACACCCCCTTATNAAGCCTTTGTCTCTATCTCTGAAAAAGAGCTAAATGAACCAGGAAACCACAGACTGCCAAGTCTCAGATGAAAAAGGTACTGCACATCAGTGACCCAAGCAGACTATACAAAAGAGAGTAAGTGATGGCTGTTCTTCCATGCAATACAGTTACATGGTATATTGCACTTAAGCTGCTTCCAGCAACTGTGATGGCATGCAACAGGCTGTCACTTACTTACCCACTTCCTATTACTCATCTGCACAGGAATTGAGGGCAGCTGGCAGGGGAGCTGGCATGGTGGCAGGATGTATCCTGTTCTCCTGTGGACATTATATACAGCTGTGATAGTAATTTAGAACCTTTCTACAAAGAACTGTGATGGGAAGGTAACTGTTTTTCCGTCCATG
Source organism: Pandion haliaetus (assembly GCA_013401275.1). Taxonomy (NCBI): domain Eukaryota; kingdom Metazoa; phylum Chordata; class Aves; order Accipitriformes; family Pandionidae; genus Pandion; species Pandion haliaetus. Next base: position 69,543 of record VYZV01012730.1, on the reverse strand, counting down.
CCACATGAAAAACCTAGGCTTCCTCTGAAGCCTGCTGAGTCAATGTGGAACAAGAAAAAGGAGCGATATACTGTCCAGACTTGCACACGGGATTTCCTTGTCCTTGGGTAAGCAGGAGGGGGAACTGGCAGAACGCAGTCCTCCTGCCCAATTTGCACATAGGCTGTATTTGTTTCAGACATCTGGATTGCGGGATGTACATTTGGATGCAGGTCAAGGACAGTTTGGAAAGAAAGGTACTCCAAAAGGAAAAAAAAAGAACAAGACCACAGATCTAATCCAAAACTGTGATAGTAGGGAAAATTTATTGCATGGAAAAAAATCCACCACGCTGTATATCTGGTGCACAAGATACACTTTGAGACAGACCTGAACTACATCTTCTGGATTAAGCTTTGAATATCGTCGTAATTCAAGGTACTTGAGTTGGCTTGGTAAACTTGATCTGGGTCTACCTCAAATCACAACCAGGACAACTCAAGAATCGTGACATTTTCACCAGGCAGCTGCCACTCAGTGGCTCCTCCAACACACAATTGCTGTCTTTCATCATAGAACACCTAAGCCAGCACTAT